>JAWQUT010000009.1:1381998-1408702 GCA_033807755.1 Ellobium chinense | reverse complement strand
AAAAGACACACGCACAAACGTATAGCTACATTGACAGTGTCGTTAGATCTTCCTTGTTTATTTTTGTCCATCGCCAACACAATGACCATCCATAAAAAAAAAGTCGCTTTATTAATATTTCTGCCAGTACCTTGGGTTATCAGCAATATGTTATCAAAGATTATTTTGAAGAGTAACTTTGATCATACTCTCTCTCTCTCTCTCTCTCTCTCTCTCTCTCTTTCTTTCTCTCTCTCTCTCTCTCTCTCTCCTCTCTCTCTTTTCTTTCTCTCTCGCTTTATGGCGTGCGGTTTCTTTCTTCCTCCAATAATTTGTCGATTTTTAAAAAATATTTGTTTGATGTAGTGATTTCCGTGAACTGTTTCAGAAGTTCAGCCTTTCGATAAAGTCGCCTAGTGCCCGTTTCTAAGACATCCACAGCATCATGTCATGGGCTAATATGGACCCGAAAATTTGTTTTTAGTCTAGACTACGTGTTAAAGGTGTGATTTTTTTTTTTTTTGTTCTCGATATTGACAAAGCAGAAAGAAGGGATGAGAAAGGGGTGGAAAGGGGGAAGCAGCAGGGAACCATGTGTTCATTTATTAACTCATTAGTATTAGAATTTCCTGTATCAAATCAAGAAGGCCAGACTGCAGTACAATTTCAGGCTTCTTCATTTTTCTTAGTTTTCAATGTATTTTTCACACTCACATATTTAGGCGTTCGGCAGGAAGAAAAATTCTCCCGACCTGAAACAGTAGGGCCGTTGCTCTTGTCTTTATCACCAGACCGACTAGACGTAAAACTGGTTCTACATCCGGAAAGGGAGAAAAAAAAACAACTCACACACAGACACAATGCAGATATTAAATTCAATTTAATATGGAAGCCTTTTTATCCTGGTAACAATGGGAACCATGTCGTGTTGTCCGCCTCATTAGTTACACCAGAAATGCGCGCTTGACTTGACGCGTAAATAAGCATGGGCGCGCACGCGCATGTGCGCTCGCACGCACACTTTCGCCCGAACGCTACACACATCGATGCGCTGGCATAAAACACTTGGAAACCGATATACAATGGGACCAAACAAGGTTTGCAATTTACGTCATCAAAGCTGAATCTCGGTTTTCCGACATATGTCATTGAGACGCTATTAATTTCACATAATTGTGAAATATTTACGACATGTTCAAACGCAGAAGAATTAGCAGAATATTGGGTGATGGTGGCATTTTTTTTTCCTTTTTCATTAGTCGCGTGCAACTGGTACAAGTACTAACAAAATAACTGGCGCAATTTACAATGAGAATTTTCAACAGTCCATCACAACACGTAGCCTACAATCTGCCTGATAGAAATTAACATCGATCAGGCAGCTATACGCTAACTAACAGCTTCTGATATCACACACAAGACGATGCGTCCTTTCTACCCCTCAACCTCCTCCCCTCCTCTCCCATGGCACTCAGTAGAATGAAAGTAAGAAAAAAAAAAGAAGTGTTATTTTTGTTAACAATAGTTTTACAGGTCTAAACTTTAAATCAGTGAGCTGCCTTATAATTGAGTTTCACTCCTTAAAGCTGAATCCTTAATTTTTTAAATCGAAAAACAAAAATATGAAAATTGACATCTATACAATTTACCTCTATATCTATCCCAAATTGCTAGAAGACTTAGTTGAGAGAACGTCTTTTTGTCCATGCAGTCCATTTTTGTTAGTTGAGAGCAACTGAACTCGAAGAGCTTACAAATATTTGAACTGGCCATTGCCAGTTATAATATTATAACCGTAGTCCAGAACTACGGCTCTGGTCACGGTCTTTGTGCCATTTTATTAACGTTTATGAGTAAGTCATTTTCTCTCCATCCAGCCTATGTCATATCTCAGATACCTGCTTAAGAGCAAAGCTCCAATACAAGCAGCTATCTCTCATTATGGGGATGATATTGTGGCTCGCTATCAAGTCGAGCTGTAAACAATTAGTAACTCACACGATCGAAGTCCCCGAGACTTCCACATTTCTAACTAAACAATGAGAGGTCAGTATCAGGATCACATTACAAACCACTGTAAGATGGACTATAATATGTTTGGAAACATCACCACATGAATGTTACAGCGCGCCCAACCCGATTTTTTGTAAACTTAATATCAAATTGATGTGAATTCAAAAGCTTGTCGAGAGACTGGGCTGCCTCGTCGAGGGAGAGGGGAAGGGGCGGTAATGGATGAAGGTCGTTAATCAAATGCCTTTCTCTTTCTACTCATTGTTTCGGAACATCTATCAATGATAATCGGGCAAACGGTATAATGAACATGTAAACACAGTGTAAGTTGTCAATTATCCAGTTTAAATACTGACTCCTGCAAGAGACTGAGGAGAGAATTGTCTATAGGCTCGAAGACCCAGATAATATGGGAGCATAGTTGACTCTTGAGTGGACTCATGGTATATCCCTTTGTTTAATTGCCCCGATAATTATGCGTTCAGGACTTTGCCACCACTGTACAATAATGGTCATAAAGTAATTGAAATTAATGCTGAATTAATACTGATGTAGAGGAAAGATTAATGAAAATGTGACTGCTTGAAGAAAACGTCAGTTGTGCTTGCGTGTAAGCTTGTACTCAAGAGCGTGTGAAAATCTTTCTCACCTAGTGAAAATTATGTGAGAATTCAATGGCAATGCCTGCATGATGCAAGTTCTGTAGCTCCAAGTGTGGTGATGTGCTGTTAGACTGGTTATAAATAAACTTAGTATACAGCTTTGGTCCATAAGTGAATGTCTGATGAAAGTTCAGATTTTTAGATGGCCGGACAGCTGCTTATAACATGTTCCAATGGCTTTGCTTGTCTTTTCTTCAAGGCTGTGGGAAGAGGAGAGACTCTACAAGATATTATGTGAAGATATGCGACTGTGTATGTATTCACACAGATCTGGAACAAGCTTTTTTCCCCATAAATCGTAAGCTGTTTTTTTTTTTTTCAGCACTTTGACTATTTTACTTTGTGTATTTTATACAACGTGATGTTTCGTACGTTCCGTTTAGAAATCGCTTCAGACACAAACTCAATTGCTGGTCAAATCGTTATTTGAGGTTTTAAGTTCCTCGCGATGTAACTGTACATTTCTAGACATGTCAGAAAGTGTTTGTCTGCAGTCTGCATGCACTCACAGCTCCGGTGGTCCTGCCGGTACTCAGCTCTACGGTACAGGTGGTGAGATAGAGTGTTCTGCTGCTATGGCCGGGCACCTTATCATACCAGGACAGCGTATCCACTACGCTGCTGCATCTGGCTTTTCTTACGGTGATCTCCTTCAACCCGAGCTATTACCTTTCATTCTCTCTCACCTGCAATATGATTTTTTTCTGCATATTTTTGCCTACCGCTCCAGCCCTTGTTGTTGCTCCTGTTGTTTGTGTTGTTCCTGTTAATGAAGATACTTGTAAAAAACGACATCATTTCTTTCCCATCCACATCCTGCGTTATCTTTGGAGTTCCTTCCTCATAGCATCAGACTTGATGGTAATGATAACAAAGCACATCTTATGTACAGCACTTTGTAATTCACAAGTAATGACATTATTCCTTGCGCTTCTTTTGCAGTTTTGACAACTTATGTTGTTTTTTCTTCTAAAGGCGGGTAGATACGACAAAGAACTACGTTAGTCATAGCTGAATACTTTAGGAGAGATTTGTTTATAAGAAAACTAAAGTGTGCTAGAGACGATGTGACTGAGTTACGCTGCTATCCAAAACTCCCACAAACAGACATGATGTGACCAGGTCATTATACGCCCTGGCTTACGCCGTGGTTACCAAAGACTAGTATTACAGTTGCTATCAACATCAGTCTCGCATTTCCTTCGAATATTTTCTCTCGAAGCAATGATTGCCATCACATTAGATTGCATATTACTCAGATGAAACCTTAAATTGTCGCACATTTCCTCTTTCACTTTCGACGTCGTTTTGATACTTCACTATCGTGTATTAACAACATGGAGTGTAAAACATTGCGGATGCTGAATTTACCTCTTTTGCAAACCCCATCAAATTGCAGGGGAAAATTCAGAATATTTCTATGGGGGTTACCACATGGCTCTCAACAGTGTTGGAAAATGCAGCATCAGAAACTTCTTGTGACCCTTCATTTGAGGCGTGAGACAGAATTTTAGTTATGTACCAAATCAGTATAATCTTCTCAGCCTTTTTTTAAACAGTCTATTAGAAGTGATCCACTAAAAAGACACAAATTAGCTTCCTCCCAAAGAAATAGCCCATTCACTTCAGTTCCACAGATTTTACCCATACGGCAAGTAATGACGTCCTCAGACGTGCACATTTTCTTCATTCGTAGAAAGTGAAAGATTCGAAATGGTTAAGGTCAGTTAAGGAGATGAAGTTAAGCAGGAATCTGGTTTCAGTTTCAAGTTTTTCAATGAAAAATGTTTCCATAAGTTTTCTATTTGTCGACTCGAAACCCATCCGTTACAAAACGAATAAACATTGGGAACAGGACCGACGCCACGCGTTTGAAAAGGTGCCGTGGGAAAGAACACTACATCGTTCTAGGTGTTTAAGAATTATCAGCATTTTAATGCGATGCCATCGTGCATTACTGCTAAAAGTGGTCAAGAGGCTTTATTGCGATAAATTACAATGCCATGCTGTAAGATAAAATTTATCAGTGCACCACAGATCAGAAACTTCCAGGGACAATGGTTTTCCTGCCGTGATGTTCGCTCTTGGAAGTAAGGTTTCTACAACGTGAACATAGTGCAAGGTCCGTTTTCCTATACCGAGATCCAGGCAATATCTGTATGACATATGATTTGAATTTATGAAAGGAACTGGAAACACTCCAGGCTTTCCTGCAACGTCAGGTAGAGAAGAGTGCTCAGTAAGTTATCTCCCGTGGATTTGAGTGGGTAATGGGCCCATGTTGGATCTGGCCCCTCCTGGAAGACTTCAGGCCGTCATCACAGCACGTTAGGGGAGATTGGCCCTGAGTGCTGCTTTCAGCCTTCTTCATCCTCTCTGCTTTCTTCTTGTTCATATGGCTCTCCTGGCTGTGCTTGGCTGTGGCAAAAACGAGTGAAGGAATTCATCTTGGTGGGCTGGTCCTCAGCGACCACCTACTGACAGTGTCAGGTGAGATGTTTGGGCGTGGTATCAGCCCCAGGGTGCAATGGTCTTTGCTTGAGTTTTCTTTGATTCAGTCTTAAGATACACGATAGCTATTTCCCCTGGACGCCTTCCTCTAAATCGCTACCCTGAATGTTCATGTGAGGTCATGAAACGGTTGATTCTCGGTTCTTTAGACCTTCGGCAGCTTGTAAACTGGCAGAGATTGCAACTGTACATACAGTTTGGATTTGTGCATCAGAGAGCTTATCAGTGCGCTTATCTGTCTGCCATAGAGCATTAACTGAACTTGGCCTCAGGGTCTCAGTCGTTTCGTGAAATTTACATTGTGATGCATAGGGACGTATGAAAGAGAGGTTTCCCAAACTATAGAATTGCATAGATCCTAGTCTTAACAAATTTTTTCTTTAACGAATCTTAGAGTCGGTGGTGTTGTTTTTCTTGTAAAGTGGATGAAAAATGGGAGCTGAGATATATTGTCGGTATGAATCTTCACTGACATAATCCATCTTTATTTAATGAATAGTGAGGAAACAGGCCACTGCAAAATATAGACTGCATTTTTTGTTATCTGAACTGTTGTCGTAAGGCACAGGCCATTCATGTTCGTAGAGACATCATTAAAAGTCACTAGTATGCTTTTGTTACGAATGAGCAGAATGTCGGCTCATTATATTTTATTCAACGCCCTCTTCTACCTAGGAGTAGCTTTTTTTTTTTGCTATATTCTGAGTTCATTTAAATCAAATTATCCGAGAGGGCTAAAACTCGGGAACTTGCATAGAAGTCAAGTATGCCCCGTAGATGTGTTCTCACGTTCTGTTGAACAAACATGAACCGTAGTAAAGACTAAGGATTAGGCCTACATTATTTTGATGAAAACAGTTATGTGTGAGAAATTCGATGCCGCAGGCAACAGCATTTAGTCATAAGATACCATAATTTATCATCCGCATTGCATATTATATTATTTTTTTTCGAGGCGAGCTTCACTTATAGGCTTATGGCTTGAGTTGGGGTTCATGGCGCTTCAGCACGATTATAACTATATTGGGTCTTTGTCCTCAAACTACTCCCCCAGTGCCTAGAGATATTGATGAGGATATTAATCAATAACTTTATTAAGGTATTCCCAGTGATTTCATGATCGATTTCCTAACGTATCAAAATTCTGAGTTCGTTTTTTCAGTCTCAAAAACGCACTTTACTATGCATTTCTCCAAAAGTGTGCTTGATTCTTTCACCAATGCGCGATTCTTTCTACTATGAGGCAAAGAGTCTTTTTCTTCATCTTTGATGCAATGGCGTATCCGTGGAGAGACGCCCTTGGATCCTCCATAAATCCCATTCTTCTCTTTTCTTCAAGCGTTCGTCTCACAGCTTGCTGACTTCTCCATCTTATGAGGTTGTCACCCATATCTCAGCGGAAGTTTCACACAACGTCGTGTTCAGCCGCCCATAGGTTTGCACCTTACAGTAGGCAATGCCCTATAAAATGGATGTTCCACGTCGGCTCACGACTCGAGCCCGTTCCCTCACCCAACTGGTTCGTGTGTGTGCCAGTGTCAGCGAAGGCCTCATTAAAAAGCTCTCAGATTGACGCGATAGGACTCCGCCAAAGAAGAATGTCTGCCTCACGGAATCACCTGTTGGACTGCCCTGCATCTCGTAGAAAAGAAAACTAATTTTGTCTTGTTGGGGGTTTTTAAGTTTACCTACTTTTTCCCCCCTTTTTTCTTGAATACAGATCTAATATTTAAGTCATTTGTATCGAGCTTTGTTAAACAGATTACCATTACAATTATGCCATTATTCAGCATTTACATGTTTACGATTAATTCCATGCATACATGTACATGCATGCGAGGGATAATCCTTGGAAAACTCCATTGAAGTGCACTCTTTCATTTAAGTCGCTCATTATGTTTTAGAAGTCCAAACACTGACAGTATCCACGAGAAAGATTATCTCTCTTTCGTACATTCTGTAGCTTGACTAGCCTCTCTATCGTACGTCAATGTTTATGGGAATGAAACCCTCGAGCTGTTGTTGTCCTTGTTATTGTTGTTGTTGCTATTGTTGTTGTTGTTGTTGTTGTTGTTGCTGTAATATAAACTTATTTAAAAGCCACAGATTATTTTGCTTTTGGTGCATTTTTTGAATATTCAAGTATGTTTAGCCCATGCAATGCAAATAATATGAAAATCTACTGTATATGTAGGCTATTCGGTATAATGCTATCGTTGTCGATGAATAAGAGACTGATCGTGACAATTCCAAAGTAGACCCCACGTGGCAGTATAGAGCAAGTCTGTAGATCAAGCCTTGGCAGCAGAGAGCAAATATTTCCAGTAGTCAAAGAAATGTACTCTGATAACTCCAACAGCTGGGAATATGCCCTGTTGGTGCGAAGATCTATGGCTCTCCATCAGCTTGGCAGATGCAACAAGGCCATGACACTGCCCTGTTTTGACACACTCAGCCGGGAGATTTGGTCATGTCATGAAGTCTCTAGCATTGGGTTCATTTTTTTTCTAGAACACAATTCCAAGGGCTCTGGCTATGTTTCCATTGTCTACTTTAAAACCCTGGAAATAACATGGATTTTAACTGTTTAACTCATGCTGAAACCTCGAATATTGCCAAATCTAATGCCCCGTTGATCATTCAACAGTTTGATTATTGATTGGTTATTTGATTATTCAAACAGTTGATTATTCAATCCCGGCATTGCCATTTGACATTAAACATTAACATTCTTCTTACAGTGTATCGATGACTTAGCGCCTTAAATCGACCTGTGTTGATTCCTAAGGAATATTATTTTACAGTATCATACAGTGTTATGCATTATATTTATGATCAAACTTCTAAACACATCTGCAGCGCATAGAACTACTTTTTTTCTTGGTGGAAGTGGACATAAGTGAAAATAATATAATGAGATCATCGCACGAGAAGATGTGATTATGATCCGTAACTAATCCCCCGAATAATAAAACGTTTCACTGAGGTGCCAATTAATGTTGTTTTCATTTGGGAAAGCATGGCGTCAATTTGATTTGCGGAATGTCTCTCGAGAGAAGGCTTTTTGAAATGAGTATTTGAAGACTGGGTCCGGAGCAAATATATTTTTATGGATTGTGATAAATAAACGCGTTATTGTAGATTTTGACAATTGGAATTGTTGTTCTGTGCTGGACACGTAGAGACTCAACAATGACTGCGTGACTTTGTACAGTATTCTTTTTGTGTGTGTCATTTCTGCTTCGATACTGAAGAGAAAATTCCAAGCGAGTTGCAAAATTTCCATGAATAGAGAGCAGCATTTCAGCTGTACATGCAGATAAACTTATTTTAGCATGCTAGGCTTCAACAAACTGTAGTCGCCCCATTGCCGAACCTCAGTCAAAATACTGAAGAGAGTATAATATCATTCCCTTCACCCTAATGAAATAACCATAAAATAATGTTCATATGAACAGTTTGCGGCTTTGTCCTCAAGGCCTGGATACTCTACTTCGTCGAGAAATCCTGTTGCCAAAGGGGCACACAAACAGCCACAGATGAATGATTTGATGAGATTTTTTTACGATCAGGGCATCACTCATAGACTGATTGTCATTCTGCTGGTATTTAGTATTCACACTTTACCACAGTGCACGATCATTCCAGATGCTGAGGCAACTTCTTTTGCCCCTCCTTTTCAATTTCGTCTTACGATGTTAGATAATTATCTGAGATAATATATTTCACACGTTTTCATTGTGGATCCTTTCCTCATCGGCTCATTCTTTGTTATTCGCTACAAATATTTTAACCACATCCCCTCGGTTTTTTTTCCCTTTCTTTATTCCAGCCATAAAAACCACCTTCTTTCTCTCTGGTCCCATGACTTTTGCATTCATCTGTCACTCCTACTCCCTGCATCATGCCGGCCCCGGCTCCCACTCCCACTCCCACTCCTGGGCTTGTGACCGTGGAGCTGATTTCTACAAATGTTGGGCGAGGACGAAGCCAGGGGGTCATAAAAACTGACGGAACCAAGTATCTATTAGAATGCCATCAAAGAGAGGCCGTAAAAGCATAACCATGCGCTTTGTAGCGCAAACTTATAATTGAAACGTTTGCATGGCTGACTAGCTTTATGCGTTTTATGGACCCGGTTTCTCTTTTCTTTCCCCTGCTTTCTTTTATTTGCAAATATTTTGGCCCTCAGCTCCGCCTCATTCTCCAAACAGAAGTGTGTGTGTGTGTGTGCGTGCGTGTGTGTGTGTGTGTGTGTGTGTGTGTGTGTGTGTGTGTGTGTGTGTGTGTGTTTGTGATGTCGTGCAGTGTGTGTGGGTGTATGAATTAGTGTGTGTCTCTGTGTACTTGTGCGTCTATGCATCTCTGTGTCTGCGTGTGTGATTTTGAATTATATTACATCTATATGTGTACGTGCATGTTTCTCGTTTTCTTCAATCCCCATTCTTTGACAATTAATTTTGTCACCTGAAATCCCCAACTGGCAAATTAGCTGACATTGACTGAAATTATGGTATTCTTGTCTTCCGCTAGGAATGTTTATGTAGGAAGACACAACTGACGGCAAGTAGTTATTGTTCATGACGAAACGTTCCAGTGTTTGAGGGAAGTCGTCGGTTATTTCTGATGTCCGTGAAGATGTCACATTTAATAAACAGTGAAGGAACTTTCGTCATAGTTTGGTAGTTTCGAAGCTCACAAAGTTCATGAAATCTGACATTTCATATAAAAGATCATTCCACCTGTGTAGATATATCTGGTGGACGAAGATAGGACTCAGTGCTGCAAGCATCTGTCCAGTCCAGTTCATATTACCTTCTTTTAAATTTAAGTTCTTCGCCTCACCCCACCCCCCACCCCTTTCTCTCTCTCTCTCTCTCTCTCTCTCTCTCTCTCTCTCTTTCTCTCTCTCTCTCTTTCTCCCTTTTCCCTCCCTCTCTCCCGCTCTCTCTCACTCTCTCTGTTTCTCTCTCCTTCCCTCCCTTTCTCCCCCTCTCTCATGGTCGTTTGATTCCCCCTCACTTATAAATGTCACTCGTTCGCTAACTTCCTATCTTACGCCTTCACATTCGGTGAAGTCTTTAGTTTGTCTTCTGTGTTTTCAGTCCTAATCTATCACTGCACCACACGACGTACTCCAAGCAAAATTGATTTCACATAACCTTTATGCCATTGTTGAGAGTAAACGCGAACGTGTGCGTTTCAGTAATTGAATGTTTTGTTAGGTTGTTTTTTTTTTGTCTCAAAAAAAGNGGGGGGGGGGGGGGGGGGGGGGTGAGAGGACTGTCAAGATGAAGACGTCTTTACGTTTACCAGGTCTTTGGAATTAACTGTAATGGAGCAGAGGAAAACATTAAACAGGTCTACAAAATAGTGTGGCAGTTTTATGGAATTGTTAGACAAAGAGGAAATAAGCTGAAAGTATTGTTATGTTTCCCATAGACAAGAAACTGCCAGAGGCCAAAATATAAACTTGATAATAGTTAGTTGAGTTTATGTTATAAATTATCAAACAGTTGAAGAGTACATTGTTTTCCCCTTATGTTTATTTTCTTACATTATGATTAAGTAAATTAAGTTCCCAAGTTATGGAAACGCGTTTAATTGCCCGATTGATACTTTCCAAAATCGTCGACGTATTTTTTACATCTAGACACAAATTACCGTTGACCACAAAAAAAAAATCTAACTACCTTACCTCCTCGTGTGGTGACATATCTACTCTGTGTTCATGCACGTGTGTCCGTAAGCCCCGGGATAAAGCCGGTGTATCCTTTTCTAAGGACACCGCGGCCAATTATTTCAACGCTGCTTTGGTGTAGGATACGATATCGGTTACACTAACTTAACACTGCCCCCGGAGGAAGGAACAATAGATTTCAGATGTACAGATTCTCATTTACATACAGGTTACTTTACCTGGAGATATACAGGAGCATTGCTTTTGGAAGCATTCTCAAGTTAGGAAGATTTGTGTGTGGGAGTATGTGTTTCCGTAGCGAGGGGTAAGGGGTGGGGTTTGGTGTGACATTCTAAGAAAATCCAGGACAATGTAAGAGCAAGACCCAAGTGGTTGCAAATAATTATCTGTCTGAGCTGAAACATCTGTTTGTGATTAGTGGGATTCTTACCATTGAATTTAATTAGCTATTGGCAAATGTCAACAATTGCTAATTTCGCTATGCTAGTGATGAGTGAATTATTTACTTATAATAATAATAATATGATTGATATCCAAATTGTATGAGGTAACCTCCTTTCTTTTTTTGTGAGGAGTATCAAAATTGATTTTAGTCTGTGGAACATGGGATGATCGGTTTGGATAAATCAGAAATGGATTGCGACTCTTGTATATTTTCATTGGAGTTATCAAGATTTTTCAGCAAAAACAGTTGTTTTTCTTTCTCCTAACAGCCGACTCTGCTTTGACAACTTCGACCTAATCACAAAGTTTTTCTTCCAAAAGAATACTAAAATTTTAATATAAATATGGCCGGATAATGGCAACATTTTAATTGCGCCTGGAGAGTTGCGATTAGGCGAAATCAATTGCAAATAAAACATCAACAGATAAGTCTGATATTCCTCTCAGAACAGGCTGGGGATGGATGGCTGATGTCAGGATATCACAAGGTGGTGGGGTAGTGGATGGTATGGGTGAACGTTGATGTTTGAAGAAGAAGGTGTTAAAAAAAGGAAATGAAGAAAGCATTGAATCCTTGTCCGTATTTTGTCTCCAAATTGATTCCGGTGTAACGTTTCCGACTTCCATTTGGATGTGGCCAGCTCTGTAATACCCGGGGGTTTAGAACTTGCTTCTGGGAGAGGCCGTAAACTATGGACTTGAAAGGACGGGCTGACATCAGCGGTTAATGCCGTAAAAGGGGATACCAGATCGTCAGAGGCGGAGATACTGGTGAGGGGATGAGACACTAGTCCGAGTAGATTGTGGCAGAAAGAAGCTGTCGGATAAAATCACCCCCATCCGTAACGTGGTGCTTGCAATACTTTTGCTCTTACTGAAGAAAAGTTCTGAACATGTCCTTATTATTGGATACATGGAAATGCTTGTCTTGTTATAATAACCAAATGCCCAAAGTCAATCAAAGTTTACGAAACTGTGAAACTGTCTGTTCTTCAAGGATCTGGCAAACTAGTGACTGATATGTTGTATTTATTATTTATTATTTATTATTGGGATATTTTGGTTTCATTCTCCTGCCTGTTGTTTACATATCAGACATCACATTCACATTTTCAATAAGCATGAACAGTATAGACATTAATATTTTCGACCAATGAATATGTTTGCAATCTGGTGCCGCCCCTGGCTAACTAGCCATCTCACTGCTCACGCTTCTAGTGGCCATAGAAAATTTTATTTCCTGTGAAAAAAACGTGACCCCTGGCGCCTTATGAGTTTTTGTTGCTGTGAATCTCAAATTTTATGCATCCCAAGAGCAACCTTGTTTGGGGTTCTCTCAACGTATACAGTAGTCTTAGTTCACTGTCCTCACAAGCGGATTTGTCAGCATTGCAATCCTCACTTGCTTACTGCAGTGTTCGCCATTTTTCTTTCCTATATTTGTTTTTTGCTGGTCTGTTTGTTGTTTTTAATTCATCTCTATGGCTGTTTCCGTTTCACCTTGGCATGGCCAGCAGAGTTGGCTGGAAGTTTAGGCAGTGTTCATGGAGACACCATATTGGCCGTACATAAGTGAATGTTATGTGTAAGAAAATACAGTTTTCTCATGTAAGGTGGGTTGGAATTAGACAAACAGTTCAAGTCAACGCAAATATCAGAAAATCAGCTGTAGAAGATTGTTTGAGAGACATCTGGCGAAAGACTCCGTTACCACTGAGAACAGTGAGGAATCAAATTTTTCTTTATTCGGGGGAACCTGTTTGCTTTAACTAAACCAAATGCAAATAAGAGATACAAAGGGGTAATGTTTATAAGCGACTATAGGTCTACCATAGATAGTAACAAAGATTATAGTCTCTCATGAAACCACTGGAACAAGATAGGAACGTAAATATCTATTGGTTGTATAGGTCCGACATAAATTTAAAAAAAAAATTATACCTGTTTTACAACAAAACTTTGGCACTTGGAGAGTATATTCTTGAAAGAATGATTCAGTGCTTAGGGGTGGTAGGCGAGGAGGTGGGACACACGTTGAGCAAATGAACCATGATTCCCTTTTAATGCAAAAACGTCCCCTATTACTGCAAAAACAAAAAACAACTGTGGTAGTCATAATTGATGACAGAAGCTTACTTGACCTTTCCCCTTCAAACGACCTCTGGGAGACCATCTGATAGGCATTTGGGATAATGTACACGTTTTCCCAGTGCTTGCTGTCCTCGAGCTCACAACCCCCGTCAACAAGTCTGCGTTAAGCCGGCATACTGAGCGCCACTGTCAGGTTTAAGATAGTGAAGTCAGTGAGTCTTCCTCATCATGCTGCTTCTCTCTGTTTGGTTTTTTATTTGCTTTTCGTGGTCTATTAGGAAGCCTGTAACTAATGGCCTATTCAGTAAATTCAGTTTATAACAATATGACAAAGACATCAGCATTGATGGATTTAAAAGATACTGTCATTTTAAGTAACGCCACAAATTTTGAACCCCTAAAAACAAAACGTCAGTCTATCTTGTGAGCGGTTTACTCTCTTAGACATTACTCTTCCTAACCTCTCTTCGAACACAGTGGATGGGCAGGGGAAACTAAAGGTAGTAGAGGACAAGGGATGCTAAGATCAGTGGAAGGACAGAGGGGATAACGGTAGTGCAAGGTCAGAAGAAGCCAAGTGTAGTGGAAGTGCAGTGGAAGGGCAGAGGGGAGTAAAAGGTAGTGAACGGACAGGGGAGTTTAAGGTAGTGGTAGATCAGGGGAAACTAAAAGTCTTGAAAGTCTTGCTCCATGCGCGATCACGTATGTAACAACCGTCTTAGTTTTTTTCTTTATCAAGTTTCCACTGGTTCGTCATGTCGTCTTGTGTTTATTCATATACGTTTGAAAGGAGTTCTTGCTTTCAGTGCACCATAAACCCTCGACTGCCGTAGAAGTCAGCAATATCCGTAATTCTCATGTGTCTCCTGCTATCAAGAAGAATGCACTGGAACTTTCAACCTGGATTTTTTCTCCAGAAACAGTGTAAATGTTAAAAATTGTGGAAGGGTAACCGGCACACTGATTAAAAACGTCGAATATAAATATCTACCGTTTTGGGAAGTAAATAAATTTGTGCAACTCAGATTTAAAAAAGAAAATGGCGAAATGTTTGTTTTATTGTTACATGTACATGTAAATGTCCTTGGCATCATGTACATGCACTCTACGGTCTAATATTTCATGTTTACTTCCTCTCTGGTATTTTTTCGACGGGCCTTCTCTACGGCATGCCTGACTCCTTTGTAGTGAGAAAGACGATAAACTGCGACGCCAGATTTACACGGCTATGCTAAGTGCTAAAATGATGTATATCGGCAACAATAGCAATTATTGCGCTTTGGATCTTTTCACGGATGTTTGAGATCCAGTCGTATCTGTGGCATTCTCTTCCTTGTCAGCGCCATAATTGCGGTGGGTTGGGTAAATGTCGGTGATAGATCATACTCGGGGTCTGAAAGGGCAAAGTGATACAACTTTTTCTTTCCTGGTCACTTCGTAAATTTCTAGTGCCGATATGGACATAGCTGTATGAGTTGGATTAGACATGTGGTTGACCAGGCATCTTCATATAGTGGGTATCTAACCACAGTATGTAGTAACTGTAATGCTGATCTCTTTAGTTTTTTGTGTTTTTTTTTCTCGATTTCCAGGCAACAAATAGCATTCATTTTTGCGTGCACCTCACTGCACTACATTGTTAAACTATGTTTCCGCTCGAAAGATGCGGCACTTTTAGTTAATTTTGTTTAACGTGTCAGTATTTAAGGATTAGCCTCAGACATGACATGACAAGTAAATTTATTCACTTTATAACAGTTATCACAGTAACAATGTAACAAAAGTGACAGAAGTCTTGATGGTGACGGTGGTGATAGTGATGATGGCGTGGGTCATGGAGTCGTTCTGGAAGGCGAGCATGGGACACCAACGTTAGTTATGAGCTTTAACATGACTTCGTACTTGGCTACACTTTAGTCCACGGTAAAATAGATTATTATATGAGTGTTGTTGTTGCTAGATAAGGTTAGTGAAAGAAATTAAGAATGTAGTTGGGGAGAGAGGGGGTTGAATGGGGAGGGAAACTCGGTCTCTTTATGAACTCCAGTCATTCTAGTCATTGTGTTCCTTTTAATACCTGCCATTATTGATTAGGCCGATTTGTTTATGCAGTTAGAGTTTGATGAAAAATCTGTAGAAGAGTCGGAGGCGAAGTCACGATTGTATAAAATCGTGTATTCTTATTTGGAAATGGCCAAAGATCCTTTAACAATTTAATGCCTTGTTAATGAAGAATGAATCTTATCGTATGCAGGAACGTCTGTGACACTTTTTGCTTATCTGTTGGCTGTCTATGGAACAAAGTAGTCTCGCTGCCCAGCACACCAGACTGGGTAACATGTTGAGAAAACTAAGAGAAAAGAGCTATAATAGTCAAGATGTAAAGTTAGAAAGCCTTTTTCTGACGAGACGGAGCAGAGCGAGCAAAACCTGTTAACTGACAAAGTGCAATGTCTACATGATGAATGGACGACAAGATTCTGGCTGTAAATTTGCTCGTGTTGTTTCTTTTTTAGTTTGTATTTTCCCTCGGTCTCGTGGAATTTACGATGGTTAATAGCATCGTTGTAAAGAGGAGTTCTACGCGAATGTACCAACGGTGTCCGAAAATACGCCACTATATGGATCGACTAATACTTTCAACAGTTATCATTGTAAACTTTAGTTGCGTCATCTCATAGGCCTATGCATTTCTTTGTATCACGTTACACTGCCGTTGAATGTAAGACATTGCTGTTAGTGAAGATTTCTTTGCTTTCCTCTTTCATTTTATGAGGGTAGGGGTTGATCGTTAGGGTTAAAGAGGTAATTAGTGTGGTCAGTGATAGAGTGGACGTTAACATTTATTTCAGTGGTGAGGGGAGGAAGTGAGCGATATACAGTACTTCTATTTATGCTGTCTAGTTTCATCTGTGAGTTTCCATTTACACAATTCGGCCACAATACTGACAATAATCTGCTCGCGAATTAATCATCTTTTATCTGGTACAACATTCGCGATGAATAAGTTTATCATGAACTATAGTAAATTTTAGTCCTTGTGAAGCGACAAAAGTATCTCGTAACTCGGAGCTCTATAAAATAATGTAAATCAGTTCAGCGGTATCTGCACTTGCAAACCCCTTATGACCTTCACAGTCGTTATAAATAGCAGTTGGGTTATGAATGTTCCTCTTTTGAAAGCGAGCATGATATTCCCCATACTTGAGGATATTAGATCTGCGGTTTTTGCCGCTCTACAGTTTACAGGCATTTCAAAGCAAAAGAAGAAATCACAGTCGGGAAGAAGTTAACAGACAGGAGCAGTGGCTTCCGCCATCTTGGCGCAGCCATATGTTTTGTGCATCACTTTGACAAGCCATGTTTTTAGGCACCCGCTCTGAAATGTCTGTGTACTTGCATGCCGGGGAGCGGGTTTTACGCTCTGTAAATAAGCCAAATATCACGATCAGAAATCTACGGCTTTGTGAAGGTGACGCAATAAATTATACTTCAAAGGTTTCCGGAACAGCGCTCCAACGATAGCAGATGTAGGTACAGATAGTTGCTACACTCGAGCTTTTGTTCACACTTCAAACTGGGCTGTCATCTGCTGGTGAGATTGTATAGAAACATTAATTATGGGCATGGGGATATTAACTGTAAAATGCAGAACGTGTACACAGTCAGGCGTACTATTTATTGATGCCCCGACTTTTCACTTTTTATTTAAAATGCAGATATGTTCGCTATCACCTGTCTTGTTTGTCGGTCTAATCTCGCTTTATTTACTCCTTGCTTTGTCTTCAGTTCCTCCTCTCGGATAAAGAAAATATTGATGATACAAACGGGTGTTCTACACAAAAGGTTCAATCGTAAGGGATACAACAGATATCAAATAATAGAGCGAAGCCACGATACGCCGTGGTAAATGGCAGAGAGCAAATATGAAACCAGCTGATAAAAGATAGTTAGCCACTAATACGAGAAAGTTCAAGAGGCTTCAATTTTTAGAGTATATAATATTGTTAACATGTTTTTTCTTTGGCCATGAAATCCAAAAATTCTCTGCCCCACCTCCTACCCAAAAGAGAATGCAGCCACCCGCTCGCGAACACATCACACACATCAAAATGCACGTGCGCACTCACATCCTAACACATACACATACATACACACGCTCAAGGCGAGTTTGCTGAATTGCGAATTACCCATTTTCAGTTAGAGTTTAGCAGAACATTTTTAGGCCTGCGTGTTACATAATCTGTCAAGCATGACCGCAAACCGTCTAGAGTATGCGGCATTACAACATTTGAGAATCGGGTATGTGTCGTTTTTCATGCTTAAAAATTAGTTAATATCCACCTCACATGCAATCTGGGGAAATTACTCATTGCAAGAAAACTGTTGGCATGTCAATTCTGAGCAAGGACAAGTTTTAATTAAGTGATCGGGAAATGACACGTACTATCATGAGTATTTATGTTCAATCTTAGAATCACCAGGAATCACCTCTTGCACCGTCAAATGCATGAGCATGCGTGAAATATTGACAGATATTTTTACTCAAGCACCTCTTGACAATTTGAAGCATCTATCCTTGTGTGTTGAACCTGGAGAGATAGAAATACTGGATCTAAATGCTGCGTGCGCCCAGCCATCAGTTATATTAAATAATCATGTTTGGTCAATGCACCCGCTGAAATGAGTAAAAAATACAGGCCCAGATTCCTCTAGGGACATTTGGAAAAATTGTAATCTGTCTGAATTGTTATTCCCGCTCAAAATTGCCCACGGGCGGCAACCTGAAGTAGGATACCAGTAATCACAGTTGTGCTGGTCTCTTAGAGGTGCCAGAGACAGTTCTGTCGTATTAATGTGCTCATCTGAGGACAGAATGTACAGTAGTTTCAGTATCCGAAAGCCTGTTATAAGATTCCTCTCCAAGCCAGTAAATTATTTTCTTTTCGGCCACTAATCAAACCTATTTTCATATATCCAGTGCCCATTAAGTTTATAATAAAATAAGTTAAATGATTGCTTACGTTAAAGACAACAACACTCTGAGTGAGTGCATCAGCATCATCAGACAACAACACTCTGAGTGAGTGCATCAGTATCATTTGACAAAATCAGAAAGAGACCGAGAATAATCTGCGGATTCACAAATCGAATTTACAAATTCATCGATTTTTTTTTTTTGATTTTTTTATGTTTAATTTCAATGTTAAAAAAACCATGTTATTGTCCAACTTGGAACATAGAACCTTTGAAACAGATAATATACCTCGAAATAGACTGATTGTGGGAGTTAAATTTCAATTAACATTTTTGCCCATACTGACATTTAGAAGAGTGCTCTTCAGTAACACAATGGGTTCCTAACTTCATCTCCTCCGGGCAAAGTTCCTCAAAAGATAGTTCTTCAAAGCTGAAACTGCGATTCAACAGTTTCAGGATTGTACCTATAAAAACATGCAAACTTACTTCAGGCGTTACATCCCTTTAAAATCTTCAATGCGGAAGTCAGTACAACGATTCCAGCGCTGCTATGTTTGAGGCTAAGAACTTCTCAGCTATATAAAAGAAGTGCAGCATGGCAGTCAATTGCTTTTGCGTCAAAATGCTTCCCGCTTTCGTTGCAATATCTTCACACAACTATTTCTGGACCCTACATTCTGTGTAAGCACTGACCATCTGACATGCAGACTCTGTGTGATTTCTTGTTTTTTTGTTGTTTTTTTTTCTTCTAAAAATGAAAGTGCAGCTGAAAGGAAAGAGCTTTGAGATGATAAAAGAAATACTAGGTGAATCGCAGACTGAATTTGACATATTAAAATCACCATTGGTACTAGCATCATCATCGTCTTCCTTATCTTTCAGCTACTCCTGTTACTGTCCTGACATTTCTCAACAATGCTTTACCAAAATCTCAAATTTTCATTGAGTTTCCGGTCTCCAGGTATGAGAACCGCTTGATGATTTGGTGACCCGATATGTATTATAGTCTTATTCAAAATTCATGGAGTGAACATGTACAGAACTTCCAGTGGCAGCTGCGTGTCCCAAGCAGTGCTGACGACTTTTTGTTTTGTCATTTTGAAAATGAGAAAATGGTTGAGGATGTCGAAGAGAAGAGATTGTGCAAAAACTGAGACTGATGAAATCGATTTCATGTATCTACCGTGCCATGCAACGACACAAAAAAACATTGTATAGTCTAGTTTGATTTCACGCCACACGCAAGGCATATCGGTCCTAAATGTATTTGCATAGGAGGAAACAGACGTATGTTACTGAATTACATAGCAAAAAGTCTCAAGTTAGAATGTGAATGACAAGCGTCCGCATGAACGCCCATAATAATGAAGAAGGAAAAGCGGACAGATTAACATGTCATCTCCATCTGCTACATGAGCCTTATAAGAAAAATAATGCAACAGGATGACGCAGTGTTGACTGGAAGAGCATGGCTTCATTCTTAAGCCTTTACAAACATCACATAAATGGTCAGCCTTAGAGCTGGAGCCAACAGCAAAGCAGTAAGACGAATGGGTGGATAGCGTCTAGTCCATGTAACCCTTGATGCACCTTACCGCATGTACTTAACTGCAAGAGGACAGAATTTATCGTGACAAGGGTGGCGAATCCAGGAATCCTAAAATAAATGTCAATCAGGAAACGTGAGAGTTTGTGGCTGTCTTATAGGTCGTGGGTGTCGGTTCGAGCTTTAATGGG
Organism: Ellobium chinense; assembly: GCA_033807755.1. Lineage (NCBI taxonomy): Eukaryota > Metazoa > Mollusca > Gastropoda > Ellobiida > Ellobiidae > Ellobium > Ellobium chinense. The sequence goes on along the minus strand of JAWQUT010000009.1, from coordinate 1,388,584 downwards.
AGGTCTACAAAGTTTACCATGTGTTTTAACACACGGCAGGGGCTGGATCGAAGCTCTTGGTGAAACGGGAGACGGACAGTTATTATTCTCCGAGAGACAAGCGACTCGGAAAAAAAGGTCAGGGTGGCGTGCTCGATAAAATTAGATGGAATTAATGAACTTTTCTCTCAGCCGCTCTGGCTCAAATAAAACATGATAAGGCTGTGCAGTGGTTAAATCTTCCTTTAGTCCTCCCGAAATAATGTGTGAGGCCCGTGAGTGCATTTGTTTGTGCAGCCCGGNGGGGGGGGGGGGGGGGGGGGGGGGGAGAGAACCGGAAGGGCTGAGTAGCTGAATAATGAATAGTATGGTGATCCTGAGTGATTGCACTAAAGAGCACAGTTCATATGTTTCATATGTGTGCAGGTATTATATCAAGTTTCCTTACAAAACAAAACATAACTTATTGTTTCGATGAAATTTGAGCACGAATTTGATGGTTTTTTTCTTTAAGTCGGTAGTCTAGACTAATAAATACGATTGAAAAAAAAATTATTAGCACCGTCATTATGTTTATTATGTCACTTTGTGTTATTGGAACTCTTAACTGTGAGTTGTTGTTTTTTTCATTCTTGTTGTTCTCATTCTTGAGCAAATATGTTGGGAAAAGGGAGTGGAGTGGAGAAGCCAAGGGCGAGACACAGTACAGAGCTATAGCCATTCATCATCTAATTAGGCCAAGCATGTTCGTCTGGCGTAATTTGAACTCATAAAAAGTGAAGGGCAGGAAATCTGGAAATCGATCCCAGGAAATCCCTCCCACTCCAGTTGAAAAGTTGAAATAGATAGGCTCGGTCGCTCACAGCCTACACGATCTCGATGACGTGACATGAGCAGAATCGATACCTACATTCAAACAATCCCCCAGTGAGTTCAATAAAGCTCCGACTGGGTGCGATTCTATAAAGAATGACCCCCATTGTGTCAACCAGACGACAACGATTTTCGCAAAGAAATCTAATCCGGCATTCTATTATTTCTTGCCGTGATTTCTAGTCTTGTTGTGATTTCTCCTAATCGCCATGCAAGGAAAACATGCGGTACGTGTACATTGTCCGTCGCTTGCTTCCTGGTTAATCACGACAAAAGGGTATTAAATGACGTAGGATTTAGCTCCCTTCTCTTTCTTCGACTTCCATTGTTTGCGCGGTATCAGATTGCAGGTGGACAAGAAAGCCTATCCTCTTTATCTTCTTCCAAGTAGGATTATTGAAAGGTTGGGGTTGATTGGGGACAACAAACAAGAACTCTTGTTTTCATATGGATTCTGTACTTCCATGGAAACAGACATTAGTGTACACTTCTTGTGAAGGTCTTGGAAAGAATTAAATCTGTGAATGTATTACACATCTATTTTACAAACAAATATGTTGGATTGTTCGATATTTCTTAATCAGGAATAAATCCAAGAGATATGCGACTCGTGTCCACCAATGAAAACGATCAGTTCTTCAAATCCACCAATGAAAACGATCAGTTCTTCAAATAGCAGGAGCTAATTAGATTCCTATATAGGCTCTGTTGTTATTTTGATCGTCTGTTGGAAGTAATGTTCCTAATAAACCCGGAAGTCAAATCGCTTCAATTTTTTTCTCGACTATTAAAGCTTTTGTCTGGTTCCTCTGAGATTGTGATCATTTTTCTTGAAATGTATAAAATGCGTTTAAAGCGTCTTTATCTGTTCGAACGTTCGAATTTATTCCAGACTTGCTGTTTGTCCACTTCGCTCTCCTGCTGTTCCTTTCCTTGTCTCATCTTCATCTTCCCATTGTTCTCACGACCTGTAGCGGTAGAAGTAATTAGTAAGACTCTACTACATCAATAAAGTCGTGAATGTAAAAAGATCAAGGCCGTGAGTGCCAGTCATTATGGTTTTATAGTTCTCTGGACAGTTTGATGGCTGGTAGACAAGCAGCAGTTGAGAAGCACACTGTATATCACTTTTACAACAGACCGGAGTTTGGCACATGCTTCTGTTCTACCTATTATTACCTACCTACCCACCCATCTACCTACCTACCTACCTACATACATACCCACCCACCCACCAACCTACCTACTTACCTACCTACCTACTTATCTATCTACCTACTATCTGCCTACCTACCTACCTACCTATTTACCTACCTATCTACTTACCTACCTTTCCTCAGCTACTTGTCTGTCACCTTTCTTACTCACCTTCTTATTACTTACCAACTTACGAGGTCTATTTACGTACTCCCCTATCCTCACATCCACGTACCTTCCCATTCACGTAATTACTTGTCTATTTAGACTTAAGTCTACTTATCTGCTGATCCATGTGCTTCCCTAAGCTTGTGTTTACCCATCTTTCTACCTACTTACATGCCAACCAACCCACCTAGCTACATACTTAGCTACTTACCAAGTTTCCTTCCTACCTACCTACCTGCCTGCCTGCTTGCCTACCTATCTACCTATCTACCTACTTATCTACCTATCTACGTACGTACCTACCTATCTACCTACCTATATGTGCCTATCTACGTGTCTACCTGATAAAAGTCTACCCACTCTCCTAGAGGAATTCCCTTCATGATATCACTGAGGCATTTAGTTCGCCCAGCATTAAACACTGGGAATAGGACTGTAGCTGCCCTCTGTTACAGCCCGTTATTTTTATTATTATTATTAGTAGTAGTAGTAGTAGTAGTAATAGTAGTAGTATAATCGGCAAAAAAAAAAAGCATGTACTTCACAGACTTTCATCTCATCAGCGGCATTTTCACACGTATGATAATACATAGCAGGGGGTATTAATGTCTCCAATTTTAAAAGAAACAAAATGGCGCCTATTTGTTTCGTGGTTCGTTAAACAGCACCAAGTCTTAAGACTCTGTTGTTTACAAGATGATTCCAACAACGAATTTGTTTTGTGTGTGTGTGTGTGTGTGTGTGTGTGTGTGTGTGTGCGTGTGTGTGTGTGTGTATGTTTTATATGGTTTTCAGGGCTATTTCATCTATGGGTCACTTCTGATTAAATATTTTACGCCATTGTGCAAACGAGACTGCCGCGACGGGGCAGCGAATTTGTAATACCACACACACTGACTGTACCGCACACACTGACTAAAATGTCTACAATGAAAGTGAAAAACGACGGTGAAGACTTGTCCCAGAATGAAAGTACTGATCATTTTTTTATTAAGCTAAATGTTACAGGCGAAAACAATGTCTGAAATAATGCAACAAAACTGAGGAAAATAGGTAAACTAACTGAAATGATTAAGATGTTATTAATCTTAACAGCAATGTTTTCAGTTAGCCCTGAATAAAACTGCCGTATTGAGCCAATGGCTTTTGTTCGAACGTGAGCAAACACAAATATTTAAGAAAATGTAGTAAACAAATAAAAATAATAGCCATACATTCTAAAAGTTAGCGTGATACCGAACTCGGCATTGGAGAAAACAGTGATACGTTGCCGACAAATAATAATAATAGAATATACAGGTGTCGTACGAAATCGTACCCGAAGCTTTATCATATATGGAATATTAATAAAAATAATGTTTCTTTTAGTTCAGTAATAAATAAAATAACGTAACCGGCACATTTGACTTTCACATTTTTGAGGAGGATTACGTTTATGCAGCTTATCACAGTTATTATTAGAATATTATTATCATCATCAACATCATTTGGCCGTTATAATGTTCATTACAATATTGCTGGGTTATCACAGCCAGGTTGATCAGTGGCAAAAATTATTAGACTTAAAGGCATTATTATCGGTAAAAGCAGAGTGCCTTACACCGTCATGGCCAAAGCAGGGATCGAATCCATCACTTTCCGATCATGAGCCCAGTAGCTCAAACCAGGCTAACTCATAAAATCAACCATTATTTTAAGACTGCCTTTGTAATAAAATATATATTTCGTGACTGTTTGAAACCTGTACAGCTTATCATAATCTCCTCGTATTTAAGTCTTGAAACTTATCGACCAGTATACTATTTTGTTTAACAAGTTAGACAAATAAAATGTTCTTGTTCACGTAAATGTTTCGTCGATTCTCATTTCTAACTTTAATTCACTCTTGCAGTCTAGGTGCTGTTGAAGTTTGGAACTACTCGCTATAATTATGTCTAGTCACTGTGAATATTTAATTCTAATCAGTGCATTTCTATTGATGCTACTGCAAAGTCCATAAATTGGTTTCTAACCTGCCAAGCTCATTTCAGTTATCTCCAGTTTTGTTTACAGAAAAAAAAAATAATGTTCACTCAAGAAAAATTGTTATCGAATGACAGTAAGTTTTGTTTTGCTCTCTATACCGTTCTATTGAAGGTATCGTTTCACTCGTATCTGCCCAGAAGCTTGACGAATGTGACGTCACTTTGGTTCTTCAGCAAAACATTTCTGTCATGTAAGCCGCGTATATTGTTCAGCCTACTCTGGTATATCACCATTTTAAACATGGATGTGTTGGTTATTGGGTCCTATTGTCATTTGGTTTTTTTTCGGCCCTATAAATATTGTTGTACAAATTCTACTGCTTTGTTTTGGTTTTTTTTCCCATGGAGGCTGCTCTGTCTAATTAGGAGAAGAAAACAACAACAAAAAAATGGGGGGGTGGGGCGGGAGGGAGGTGTCAAAGACCATATTTTTTTGACAGATCTCTTCCATCTACTTAGTTCCCATTTTTTTCATTTGGATGGTTTTGACCTCGTGCTAATACACAAGCCAAATAAACTTTAGTTTCAAATTTATAAAGCTCAAATTTTATTCAAATTTTAAAATTAGATGCTTTATTTTGATCACGAGTCTTTCTACAATTTTCTGCCTTCTGACATTGACTAGCAGGGCCCTAGACAAGGGGAGGGGGGTTATATATTACTTTTTTATTTAGAGGATTAAAAGGATTGTACACAGTCAGTGATTTGGCCTATTACTAGAAGCCAGAAACCTGCATATTTTCTTATATTTTATGGAGATGCAATTTGACCAAATGGGATGAGATGCTATAAACTAGTGAGTGGAAGAGAAACAAAGTGAAAGTCTAATGAGGACATACGATTTCTGTTCCCGTCTGACAAAGGCACTTTGTGGCTAATCCCCTTTTCCTGTTGATAACCATACATTTGCTGCCGTCGTTTCAGGGCTCTAACGTTGCTAATATCTGTCTAATTACTGGCTTCTTCTGGTTAGCTAAAGCCGGGATAATGCGCTCATCTCATTTGTGTGTGGAGATTACCTAACAGTGAAAGCAGCTCTAGCATTTTAGCCTGAGTTGACCAGTCTCGGGTAACGTCGGCCTGTTTTTGGGGTTAGAGAGAGAAAGGGGGGAAGGGTGATCGAAGTCTTTGTTTTTCACTTCAACTCTGGCTAGCACAAAGAAAACTAATGCTTTATGTAGCTATGACCAGTTAAACTCTCTGTGATAAGCAATATTTTTTATTTGCTGTTGTTGTTGTTGTTGTTATTATTATTATTATTTCTGCTGCTGCTGCTGCTGTTGTTGTTGCTGTCATTGAAGACAAATTTTCTTAAGTTCAGCCTAAAATCAGTTTGGACGCGTATGAAATTCAAGCAGCCATTGACCATACAGACTGAGAAAGTAATGAACAATGCTTGAAGAGCTCGAAACAGATCTATTCATGAATAAATATAGATGAATTATTGCATTACTTAAATACATCGGGTATGTCCAGCACGGTTTACTGATTGTTTTGTGTCTTAGATTTTAAAAGAACTTAATGGATACATTTAATATTAAACTCACTGGTTCAATAATTCTCACGAAGAATAGCATTTCTGGACTCATTACATGTTCTTTCTGCAAAATATTACTAAGATCCTTTGAAAACCCCATCGTTTCTTTGTTGTTGTCATTTTTTAAATTTGGAAACATTAATTTATTTGTATTTTGCCGCCGATTTCGATATTTTCATAACCATAATACCTAAATGAACACACATTTTTCACAGGTCTCCATTTATTCGTAAATTCTGAATCCGATTTGTATAATTACAAAATTTTATTTAATCCTTTCATGGTTTTAATAGTGTCGCTCACGGTTGTACGCGATTTTTTTCTTGTTTTGGTCTAGTCTATTTTTCTTTCATAGTTCCCTTGTCATCCCTTTCATAACCGGCACGCGCATCGTCGGCGCACCCCAACGCACCGCTAGTGAATGCAATCAAATAAAAACCCATTACGATCATGGAGGACGACGTTTCAATTTTGGGGTCATCATCATAACCGTCCATTTGACAAATGGTGGAACGGCATTAGTCTTGATAGCCTATAATCTTCGTTATGAACGGTGGAGAGAGTCAGACGAACTTGGTTTCCGAGATTTGTTGAGAGCAGAGAGTCTAATGTAAAAGCCTTGGAAATCTTTAAAAGTGACGAGTAAATAAATTTAGAAGATAACATCAATATGCTCTGTGGCATTCTGAGATTTCGAGCTAGCTGTGAATACAATGGACGTGTGTGTGTGTGTGTGTGTGTGTGTGTGTGTGTGTGTGTGTGTGTGTGTGTGTGTGTGTGTGTGTGTGTGTGTGTGTGTGTGTGTGTG
>JAWQUT010000009.1:1340863-1362643 GCA_033807755.1 Ellobium chinense | reverse complement strand
TGCCGTTATCAGCATGCAAGCAGCCCTCACAATGTGATGGAATCCGAGGATTTATTTATTTATTTATTTATTTATTTATTTATTTATTCACTCCCACTTTAAGCCAAATATTCTTATATAATGGAGTCCTCTAAATTCGAACTTCAAGGACTTCATGTTGGGAGAAATTCCCATTAATCATTTGTAAAAACTTTTTTCTACCTCGGAGTATCAACGCTTTTCTTTGCAATATTATTTTCCTATCTTGTACTTATAACGAAGTGAAAGCCGCCAAAAGTTTGCATCTAGACTATCGCATAGATCATTCTGCTACTTTGCTTCCAAGATTAATACTCGATACTACTGCCACAATAATGTCGTATAAGTTATATTGAAACTGACACGACTCTCAGACTGTTCAGCTTTCATTCGAAATGAAAACAGACACTCAATCTTATGTGGTCTTTATTACTTCCACTCCAAAGCACATCTTCCTACTAAAAGAAATTGAAAATATCATCAGGTTATTGGGTTGTTTTTTTGTTTTTTTAAGGAAAATCCTGAAAATGTATATTTCAAGATACGATAGTTCTTACCGTCGATTAGAGGGATTCCACAGGACACAACTAACATGACGATAATATTGACTTGTCACATAATTGATCATTCATGTTCACTCGTTTTGGTGAGTGAATCATTTATATGTGCAACATATTCGACGATACTGTTACATCATCTTCCCGGGTAATGTGCTACCCTTTGCTCTTCACAACTATCCCCGCGTTTTATTGTATATTTTCCAGGGATTTCATTTAGTTATGTATGACAGTGGGAGTGCAGCCAATATCGGACTCACCCGCAGTTCTAGACCTGGACTGATCCTGCCTCTCCACAGTGTTAATCATGTGGATCCAGTATCTGACTGTCAAAGCATTTAATTAAAAATACCCCCTGACCAACTGACATGCAGAGTGATAAATGACACAACTTCAGACAATATCCATCGCTGCGCCACTTTATTTATCCGTCCGTCCGTCCGTCTCTATCTATCTATCTATCTATCTATCTATCTATCTATCTATCTATCTATCTATCTATCTTAACCACCCCATTTCCCTTCCGCCTGTCCTCAGCTCGTAAACCGCAAGTGTCGCTCACAAGGGTCATACGTGTACAATGAGAGTAGAGCCGGTTTCCCTTAGCAGTACATTCCCAATGAAGTGGAGAAACAGCTCTCATTCATTGTCTACTCTCTAATCAATGTTTCATGGTCTGCGAAGTCAGAACCATTTGCAAATTTGCATATTTTCGACCTGATTTGCTGCCCCTAGACCTGGTGCAATCCATTTTTCTAATCTGAGACAGGGCTTGACTTGAAAATGTACAGCCCATTCCGAAATCTGGCTGGATGAGAGAGTCTCTTAGAGAAACTCTGCCAAATCGCCACACACCAAAACGGGCCATGTTAGTTTAGCGCTATTGGATGCGCAAGCAACATGGTTCGCGCGTTAAATATGACCTCGCAAGGACAATAGAGATCTAATCTACTAGGACATCTTAGTAACAGTCATGTTTTCATACTGCTGCGACGGCTCATTACATAATCGCGTCGTGTCACCTTGATTAGATCATCTTGTAAGTTACTGGAGACTACAATGTGTCAGTCTCCGCCGAAAGGTACCTTTTTGCCTGACGTAGACCAAATGTACTTCTCACGTTCTTCGGTTCGTTCTTGAGTTCTCTCCCTTCCCCTTTTGACTCTACACGGGCCTTTGATAAAGACACGTCACATAAGTCTCCCTTACGACCGGCCAGCGGCGCAGGACGAACATAAAGGGAAATTTAGGTGACGGCATCGCCGAGTAGTCCACACATCGCAGCCCGGCGGACCTCGAGGGGGTTCACGATGGTCAAGTGATGCGAGGGAATTGGTCAGGGCTAGGCCCTGGGAGATTTGTTTTTCTGATGAGAGACGACATTGATTCAATTACAACTCACTCACCCTCGGTGGCGTTTGGGGGAGGGGGGGGGGTGNGGGGGGGGGGGGGGGGTGTCAGCATACTCAGATTATATTCCACCATATTCTCTACTCACGGACATTTTAACACAATTTTTATTAACCTTTTTCGGGGCAAACCTTGCAGTAATTTATTATTACTATTACTTTATTTAATTTTTGGTCAACGCACACACACACACACACACACACACACACACACACACACACACACACACACACACAAACACGCACATACACACACATGTACACACACACATATATAGACCACGCATACACACATATAGACCACACACATACACACACAACACACACATACACATGCACACGCACGCAGTATCTCTGTCTCTAATATCACACCGAGAGAGAGAAAGAAAGAGAGAGGGAGAAAGTCTCTTTTTTTTAAGAAAAGAAAATTTTTAAAAACATGTATTTGTTTCTATTTGTATAGTTTCTTGCATCTATCTCAGCCAGTGTGCGAAAGTTTCTTGATTTTGTGTGGGGGGCTGGAGCGTGTTCCAGTAATTAACTTTTCACTCGTTATAACATTTAGACCAGAGCGATTTACTTGCAAATTTGTGTTTGGCACATCTGAATGGCCGAGTGTCACTTTCAGTGTTAAATCAGTCTGACCATTCAACACCTTGTTCCCTTCCTACCAAGTTCATTCCGACAATATCTTCATATGGTTAAATTAGCGTGACGACATTAATTTCTTCACTCGTCCGTCGGATGTCGACGTCGTGCTTCATAGAAGTTTACCAGCTTGCATAATGTACCCGATAGCAATTGTGATATCTTCATTTATAAAGTCACTGGTTTGATGTAATCTGTAAAAACAGTGATTTTAGGAAATTCAAGGACAGTATGAAATGAAAACATAGCCGAAGCAGTGGCCGCGGCAAGAATGGTAAAGTGACAGCGGCCCATGAATTCATGCTACATTCAGACGTCCTGGACGCTGAGGAGAGATGCACAATGTTCCAGAAAGTAATACAGACGGGCAGAGCCGGGAAGGGAGCGAGGGGGAAAGAGAGAGCGAATGGGAGATATAGTAGGAGAAAGAATCAGAGAACCATGGCGCCTTCCACCGTTTCAACGTGGTAACTTGGGAACACCAAGAATATGGAACTTGAGAAAGGAAGGAAGGGAAAGCGAAAGGCTCGGCCCATCTTCGGATTAGCATGATAATGACGATTGATCATGGTTTATGTGACGTCACCACTGGTCTACGAGCCGCGTGACATTTTATCCGTTGCGCATGCGCGCGTGACACCATGGCGTTGGGGGAATCGCCGAGAGTCTTTGGAAGTCATGCAATACGCCACGCGCAAGTCGCAAAACACTCGACGCAAGGCGAACTCGTCGTCCATTGGAAAGAGGAAACCCTAGTTTTGATGGAATAAATACGGATTTTTCGAGAGTGTGATGAAGACTGTCCCGCATTTTTTTTTAAATGGAGGCAGATGAATGTGGGCACGGATGGGGAAGGCTCAGTTATGAGAACTTGCATGAGTAGAAAGTGAGAGAGTCGAGGAATGGTAACCTAAAATTACTTTTCCTTTGATAGTTTAATAAAGATGGATACCTGCAATTTCCTGCAAAGCATAATAATTTCAACAGTTTCCAGGGTGGAATAGTACTTACTGAGTTTGTTGCTTGTCTTTGAGGTGGATTCCGTTCAATATTCCAGCGAAATCAGTATCTGGAAAATGACTGTCTAGTATTTAAGAGCAGTATTCCTTGTAAAATGGGACTTCGAAATCAGCTTTTCACAAAGTCCTTTGTACTGAGTATTGGCCAGAGAAAACAAAGCATGCTGAAAAAGAGATCCTCCCCTCTGAGACATGTTCCTTACCCGTCTCTCACATTACCCTGGAGATATCCGCCTTTCCCTGGTTGACCCCAACATTCTATCCGAAAACCACTGATTTAGACGAGGATTTACGTGACGTAACTCTTCCCCTTTCAATCCAACTTCAATACGGAAGCCAAGAGTTACTGCCCCAGCGTGGACCCATGCCATCTCATAAACAAGCCATACTACATCCTGGCATTTGGCTTCCCTTCCATTGTCTTCTAGTCGATCTTTTAACAGCTTTTCTTGTTTCCCTGTGTGTTCTCAGTGCCCCGAAAGTTTAGGATATTCAGGGCCTGTTAGGTTCCAGTTTAGTTACTGACAAATACTATGTGTGTCATGCAACGCACTAGTTATGATCATTAGAACAAACTGATAAATTCATATACAGTCATAACCCCGCTGTTTCCATCAACGAGGATTACAACATGAGGAAGAAAGAAGAAAAAAAGAAACTTATCAAATATCACAATATGAAGAGTTAACTCGTGCACAGTCTGCATATAAAGACAATATAGAGATTCCCTCATTGAAAACGTCATAACTGATGTCAGAAAAGAAAACTGGAGCGGAACAACGTAAAAACGAAATTTTGGCAACATATTTAGTTGCCTATTCTTTAAAGTCTGTGGCGGTGCGTCATTGTGGGCTCTGGGGTTAAGCCCCACCATTACCCCTTCCTTTACTCCATGCCCAGTGTCGTGTTAAGAAAAGGTGTGCACATAAAACTTTTTTTTACAGAAAAGATCTGCTTACAGTAACTCTTGTAATACAGTGTGCAGAGCCATGGTGCACTAAACAAACCTAAACATTTTGACACACAAGCTGGCGGTCGTCACTTGCAGCTGGAACTAGACGGCCTGTCAGCCTTCAGCAATTTTTTTTTTTGGTCATTCTCCTTCCCTATGGAAACACACAGTGCCCTAATGCCTAGAAACGCCTGATCTAGTCTGTAGTCTGAACAATTTGCAAAATATCTTTATCCATCGACTTAGGGGATTTAGACCAATGTTATTTTCGGCTCTTTTGGTAATGAGGTTTAGATATACCAATATCGCTCACATCGTACTTCATTGGTAGTTTGTTTCGAAATCGATTAACGATCAAGCATGGAGCTTTTCTCAGGAGGGATTGGTAGCCCCACCAAAAAGAAAAAAATATAGACCACGCACCGCCAACGCCCAAGAGAGAAGCTGCAGTTGTCTTATTGGTATTGTTTGATATAATGTAAGCTGATCCAATGTAACTGGCGGAATAAACACCAGTAATTCAATGCAATGCAAAATTTAAGACTGGGTTTTATTTTGTTCCTTTCGTTAACAGTTTCTAACACGTTTACAGTGAAGTTGCTCCCTAGCGCATATGTTCCCTAATGACCCAAGGCTCTTTCGAATTTTTGCAAGTAATTCAGTTCATATTCAGGAGAATCTGCACAGGAAAGTGCAAAAAGGACCTGATCACATTATCTTGGCTTGAGATAATCATTACTAATATGGTTTACCCTGCTGTGGACGTTAGGATTGTTTAATTGATATTCTGGAAACAACATTGTCGCATTTTTGATGGTTTATTTTGCTTTGTCCATTGTTCAGATGGACACCAATTTCAATGGCGCACTTCAGATTGGAAGAACATATATGCCGGGCTGTCAGATTATTTTAATTTTTTTAAGGCCGGAACTTCTTATCCATACTTATGAACATGTTGGCGCCATTGCGACCAAGAGTAAGCGTGTATTTTACTGCTGTGAAGTATGATAAAGTATGGATTAAAGTGGCTTTTTCTTCGTATGGCAACACGAGACACCTCCTTCCACCTGGTAACTACAGGTACACGGCTAGTACAGTGTGTTTGGTGCATCTCTGAATTTATCTTTCTTTTGGCTTTGTCTGTTTCATTGTGAAATGTAAGGTGGTGAGCAAATCCAGGGTTCTAAGTTTTTAAGTTTATTTCCAAATGATGTCATTTGATAAATGTTTTACTCAACATACAATACAGTGCCCAAGGCAAACAAGGAAGGAAAACACTAGTAAGAAAACTGTAAGGGAAAGAAAGAAAGAAAGAAAGAAAGAAAGAAAGAAAGAAAGAAAGAAAGAAAGAAAGAAAGAAAGAAAGAAAGAGGACAGCCATAATCGATATTAATCTTGCCCTACATTCTATTTGACACACAGCCTTTACATGTTAAATGAATATTAGATTACCACTAACTTTACCCTGCTCATCACGGAAAAGAATGCAAATTAAGGATTTTTTTCAAGGTCCCAGAAGAAATTGAAAGAAGGTCGACGGAAGGGCAATGGCACCCATCCTCCTCCACCATTCTCCCCGTCAATCCCCGCTTCCTCATCCCTACTCGTTGGTCCTTGGACGTACAGCATCAGCGCCGAGAAGAGGAAGGAATTCCTCAACGCATCCTTAAACCTGACTGCCCACTCCAAAACAACATTAAACACAATCTAGCAAACAGAAAACTCAGACTGACTCCGCCTTTCACAACAGCCTTCTAGTACTTGTACTTTCAGTGAACTAACTACCCAAGCTAATCATCATTCGATTCCTCCATAGCTTGGAGAAAGAGAGAACGCACAAGCAGAAAGCCGCCTGGTTCAAGCTCCCCGATATCTCGTACATTTTACACCTTTCATCATGAACAGCTCTAAGCGGCTGCTGACATCTTCGGACCAGCCAGTTGTCAGCTTAATTCGCCTCCCATCAATTTATGTCCTCTTCTCTCTACCTGCTTTTGGACGGTCTTATCGTCTGCTCACTTTTATCCAGACTCATTATCATTACGATATTGCTAGGCCAGAAACATGCTTAGTGATTAAAAATTCCACGGCGGTCTTTTTTATTTAAAACAAAACAGCGCTGTGCACAAGAGAGATAGATGGTTGTGATTGCAGAGAAAATGCAACAGTGTTTGGAAATTTAATAAAATATTAACATCAGTGACTCTGATTTTTTTTTCTGAGGAACTGGGCATGGGTGTTCAAGCTGTGATTCTTCATATGATTTAGGAACTCGATGAGTATCCACTGGTCAGCAACATCTTCGTATATGACACTGTGTAACATTAAACTTTCAGCATGAAACATTCTGAACGTCTGATCACACATTACTATCGCTTTCACGATTTCCAACATCAGGACTATAAGTAAATCAAATCACGACGAGAAAGCCTATTGCTTTCAGATGTTGCAGTAAGCCCTCTGAGTTTTAAGTTGTCACAATTCTTCTTCCTTCATGCAGAATTGGGACAGGCAGTACTGAACTAAATTCCAGCTCATGTCCTCGGATGGAGCAGTTTACATGATGTCAAAGGCAAACCTGACGTCAATTAGCGGTAAAAATGGCAGCCCAAAAAAATGTTTTAATCACTTTCTGCCATAGCCGTCTTTTGTCTTTATAATGATTAATAGCATCCATGTTTTTCGATAATGAAACAAGTTTTCAACAATACAGATGTACTTTTTTTTCTTCATATTATTTCTCCGCCGGTTTAAAGTTTTCTTTGTATGTGTGTGTGCTGTCGCCAAAATGTATCCTCGGCTCGTGAACCCTTTGATGTTTTCTCGCTAAAAAGACATACGGCCTAGTCGCTAAAATTGATCTTTCTGCTGAAAAAGCTATCATCCTATGCATCGCCTTGAGGAATGCAACAGAACTGTCAGCGTGCAAATTGAAGTGTGATTTATTGTAGGAAATTAATCTCCGATAATTATGCTGGACTTTATCTCAAAGACAGAAATCAGACCACATAGCTTGGAAGGTGGGGCTGCCTCACGAGTCACGAGTGACGCTAGTCCTAATCCCAGGTTATATTTGGAGTGAAAACCAGTGACGCCATCCTGCAAGAACGTTCCTACTTACCCCCGTAATCCTTTGACAAAATGCCTATTTCTGTTCTAGATACCCTCTGCCGAAATGGTGGGTATCCTAGGTCAACACAGTCAAGCAACTTTACTGACGAACAACTAACAAAGGTCTTTGTTCTATTCCAACACCCAACATCTCTCCCCTCCTTTTCATTCCGCGACAAAAACTTTGAGCATCTTGCTTGTGCAGGAAATGTGATTTAGTAGTAAAGATGCGATTTATTTCCTCCTCAAGGACTGAGAATAAGCACCTGGTCCTGTTTTCAGAGGGTGAAGTCAAGTATACAGAGAGAGGGCGAGAAGAAAAGCATGACAGCGAGGACAAGATAGAAACATTCAGCTTTTCCTCATCTTCTGAGCTGTCCTCCTAATTGATAGGACAAGGCTTTGTTGTGACAGAGAACCTACCGCTCATTAAATTTGATTTAGTTATCAAGAGGTTAAAGTCAGCTAGGGGCGGGAATGTATACCCACGATAATGTTGTGCTGGCTTCTGATGGCGAAGAAAGGCTGAATTATAGCCGTGATATGTACACGGTGATGGAGGGAAACTGCAGGGGAGAAGATGCGCTCTTCTAGAGGAAGAGCTCTGGGGATGGTAAGAACTGGAGGGGGAGGGGGGTCTGAAGAACGAAACGGACCAGAATGGATCTGTCGTCCCTTGGATGGATGGATGGATGGATGGATGGATGGATGGATGGATGTGTCCTCAAAGTTATATCTTCCATTTCTCACTGGAGTTACACAACAGCTTCGGATTGGCATACCCCGTGTGTCGTGAGGCTGCACACACTAATCGGTAAGCTATAACTTCCGTCTCTTTACACCATCACCTCCCCCAGCTCTCTACATATTGTCTGCCTGGTAATCATCTTGGACAAATACGCGTTTTTTGTCTTGTTTTGTTCCCTTTTCGTCTTTTTCTCATCTATCCCCATTTTTTGCCACCGTCCATCTCTAGGGTAGTATTATATATCCCGCGACACCGGGTGCTCAAGTCAAATGACACCTCTGAGATTTGGTTACACTGCAGCTTTCCTGATATCAATATTCACCTCCTAGCCAGCCTGTAACTGTCCACTGTTTAGGGATTCAGCTAATGGTGTGTTTAGAGAAAATGGTGGCTAATAGCAGATTATTATTACATATTTCATGTTTCCGCAGTGACATCTCTCAACTTGATGAGATAAAGATAATCTGATAGTCTATCTTAACATCCACTGGAGAGTAATCCTGGTATTAAAATTTTAAAAAGTCAGTGGCAACCTTTGCACACTACACACGAACACACAGGCATGCTCACATTTAAGTGGAAGAGTCCACTATCAATATCATGCACACTGTCTGGTTCTGTCACCTGCCTTCCTTTACTCTTGCGTTAATTTGCCGTGCCTAATACCGTCTGAAGCATCCGTTGTTTTGATGACCTCACTTTTCGTAAGGTTTTTGTTTTTTTCCCTCCAGTTTTTGCTTGATATGTCAAGAAAATTTTCAAAGACTACGTCTGTTTTTAAGTACACTCTGTCCTACATTTTTTTTTTCATTGGTTCCTTAAATCTTTCGTAATAAACGCTTACCACCTAGAATGTTACCAAAATTTGGCCGATTTTGCTAAGTTCTATGGTACATTCTATACAACTTATCAACAGTGTTGGAAGGTGATATAATAATGAAGTTTTGGTGACTGGGACTGACAACAAACTTGTTTTTTTTTTTTTAGCAATAAATAACTGCTGGCTCAGTTCTTTTCAAATAAAGATGTAAGGATCTATATTTCAGTCCTATATGTGCCCAAGAAACCCATTTTTGAGATTGCGGATGTGACAATAAAAAAATCACTGGCATTTGAAGTTACCCAGATTCTTAACTATTTTATTCTTGAAATAAAATTGCGTTTTGTGGATTTTCTCAATTTCATATTTTTCCAGTGAGAGGCCTTTTAGAGGAGCATTAAAATGTTCACTTCAAATTCCCGCATGTTATTGGAAAAGTCTTTTGCTATTATTTGTCGACGATTATTTGGATATCTTAACCCTTTTTTTGTTCTTGAGTTCTTGAGCATTAAGAAAGATAAGTTAATTTTTTTTGCGGACACCATCACATACGAACAAGAAAAAACTTCACTGAACGTACACTTTACAAAATAACCCCAAAACTTTCTGTAGAATTATAAGCTCATGCATTTTTATACGATCTGTAAAAAGACGAGACATGTTTCTCTTTTCGACCTGAAGCTATTTTATTCCAAATACCTAGTGCACTTATACAATAAATGTCAATAAGTTTCATTACAAGATCCTGTCTTTTAAGGCTTAAGATATGTTTCTCAATGACCCAAATAATTATGGCTGAGGAAAAGTTCCCTTAGAGTCACTAAATCAAGCATTTTGATTTGATAGTTGAAGCACACATGAGAGTTATTCAGAAAAATTATTTTTTAAACATGTGTAGTGCTTTCATCAAGTTCAACACTCAAAGAACTAAGACTGAAATAAGTTTGGACCGTATTTGATTTCAGTTGTATCTCACATGACCTGATGACGGTGTCGTGAGTAAAGGGGGCGGGGTCTGTGCATCAACACTTGACCTCCTTAGTGAGCCCTGCTTGTCCCCTAGGACTGGTATAACATCATTGTATGGACGCCTCCAGCAACTATTACGCATTCTTAAGTGACCCGGTCCCTCAAATGAATTAATAACCTCTTGTTACGCCATCCCATAATGATGCTGTTTATGCTCTCATGTGAGTTTCCCTACAGATCAAATGCAAGATTTTTTTTTCTCCAGAGAGGGTCTGTAGGTCAGAGAGGAATAGGACAAGCCACTGCTGGTCATTAGACACTAAGGCCCTGATTAGTGTCCATAACAGTATGTTCAGGTGTTGTATAACTTCCAGGGATTTGGGCAGCATGTGTTTACCGTAACATCGGGAACATGATATTCGCCAGCGATTAAGAAGGCACAGTGATTACCTTGCCATCGAATGAGATCGGATGCAGCGGAAATCCAATCCTTCTTTCCGCTTGATCGCAGTTCTGATGAATGCTTGTGCCGTGACGGACAATCCGAGCAGAGATTCATTTTTTCACCGCATTTTTCNGGATGGGCGAGACAATATATTGTTGTTGCTGTTGTTGTTATCACTGGGATAGAACTGGCGTAGTGACAGCTCTAGTTAAGCTACAATAAGCGCAGCGACAAACCTTAATTTAACTCTTGGAATATTATTGGAATGAGGTGAATTCAGTGCTATGGACGGTTGTTAGTCTTCGACGACGTAGGAGAATCAGTACGGAGGAAGTAAATATCTAGATGCCACTGGGTCAAACACAAAATGATACAGCCCAAAACCAAATAAAATATAATATTATTATGCTACTAAACATTTTTTGTACAGGAATGATTTCGGACACATACATGTCTTACCGTCCCAGCAGGAACACACACACTTTTAACGTTGAAGATTGATTGTATTCATTAACTTCCCAAATGTTTTCGCGGCAAACTTAATTAAGTGGAAGTAAGTAATACCTGCTGCCACACATGGGGCTCTGGAATTACGCATGGATTTTGAAGCAGAGATGGCCATTAAAATTTGATCACTTCTGAAATGCAAACAATGCACAGGCTTGTATTCTCAGTAAACATTTCAGTAGTTTGATGAATAATGTTACTTATTTATAATCCCCTAAAGCTGTTGTTTTATTCCGATATTTTTAATCAAAGGATAAATAATGTTCCCAGAGAAGATGCAGAACATCATGATTTGTATCAACGTAGTATTTGTTGGACCGTAAAAATAAACAGCACGAAAAATATTATCCGGTTTACTTTGGTTTTAAAATCCACTGACAATCAGCTGCTTTGGCTTTCTGGACTACATGTACTTGATAAAATCAGTTATGACATCATTTTAAATTGCATCACGCCTACTATTCACTCATTCGTCCCCGTTCACTGATCTATAACTTCCGTGAGTCACTCTAGTTGCTGTGATGCTGCGCAGTCGTGTGACACGGTTATCGCTCTCCTCCCTTTGGAATAATACATTACCTTGGCTTATCTCCCCTCCAACAATGGCGGGTCTGATCGGTTGTTTATTGTTTTTCCAGAATGCAGATCGGTTATTTGTTTCCCCATCGTGGTCTTGTTTGTTGGCGGTGGGAGTGTTGGGATCGGGTTTGTAGGCAAGTAATTAATTGTTCTGGTATCCGTTCCACTAACACACTGGCTTTGATTTCCAGCATTGTTTGATTTTCTCAGTGTTAGGAGTTAGCACTCATCCAGCACATTCACCCTGATTTTAGTCATTGCTAAGCAATTTGGTCCTGATGATGGGGTTTCATGCTCTTTCAGGAGTGTCTTTGAAGTCAACGTAGTGTTTAATATCAGAGTAGAATTATTGTTCGTGCGGTCTGGAAGGCATCAAGTAGGGATCGGGAGAGGAATGGTTTTGGGTGGGGAGAGGAGGGGTGAAAAAGACAGACAGAGAGAGAGAGAGAGAGAGAGAGAGAGAGAGAGAGAGAGAGAGAGAGAGAGCTGCGTATGGACAATCAGACAGACGGACAGAGATAGACAGGCAGATCGTGGGACAATGATAGAATGAGAAATTAATGAGTAACTATGCTGAGTGCAATATTTTAGAAACAATAGGCTGGAATCCGTCGTTCAATATGTTGACAGAAACTTACCCAATGCCTCTGCATACCTTCAAAAAGTGCAAAAAATCCTAGATTTTCCCAGATGCCGAACATCACGGTTTGTTTTGTTCTTAAAATGTATGCATCTTCTGTGACAAGTTATAAAAAGGTTGTGGCCGAAAGAATATCTGTATAGAAAATGTTGACTAAAATTATAATTGCATAGTTATTTTGAGTTCTTCTCACCTCCACTAGTCACAGAACTAATCGAAATTTAACCCAGCATAAAATTTGCATTTACTTCTGGCATTTGACCGTTGTCCAAAGCTTCCATTCACCCCAACATTTTAATGATGCAATCGCAGTTTCATTAATATCTTTATAGTGCACTGCGGAAATCACCTTTTTTTTCTGTTTTGGTTTGCATTCTAGGTTTTATTCTCGTGTTTTGTTTAGCATGTTAGGAAAGCTGATTGACTGAAGACGTATAATGAAGAGAATGAAAAGTTATTGCAAGACCCATTCGTTTCATGATTACGTTCCAATCATTATGTTGATGAAAATTACTGTGTTTAGGCCCACTTGTAATAAGACTGCGTGACTCTTTTTCACATCTGTTACAAGGTAAAATAACAAGTGTGATTTAAAAATCGTAGTCTCTAAGTCTCCCTCAATCATCATTCACTTGGCACCACATGATATGCACTTTGTTTCACATACGTCCTCAACCGCGAGAATCTAATTTCCCCATCCCCTATTTTATTTTCAACACATATCCTATCCATACTGCAATAACAGTGGACATCATTACATTTTTCATATCCATTCACACATTTTAAAATATGACACGGCTATATTCAATCACCTACACAAATCAAACCCATTCCTACACTACACTAATTATACACAAGTGTACGCAAGATGTTTTAGTGGCGATATCATGGGAAGGTCATACAATCGCAGAAGGAGGCATCCATCATAAAGCGATTAGTATTGCGCAGTGCGTCTTATTTATCTGACTCGCTTTCCTCTACTATTTACAATATTGTGTTGAATGTCAACAGTCTCCCGACTCTGGCCCGAGGTAACAATGAATGCAAATTGACACGATTTAATCTGGCTAACTACGGCAACCTTGCTGTAACGTGTGGAATGTTAAAAATTCTTAAAACCTTTAAATTCTTTTTGAATATTTTGGATTTTCAAGATTTTACATTTTTGATAATACCTTGGGAGTGCATCCAGCTATGATGAACTGGTTGTAAATTATACATTCAACGACATAATATATTGTTAGTTTTACTTTTAGTTATCTTAGCAGAGTTTTATTTTAAAGTGTCGTGCGGTTACATCACACCTAATGCCATTCCTCTCAAATAAAGTATTGTTCTACTATCAACAGTAACACTGTGTCGTGGTGCGATTATATAACATTACCTCTAGAATATGACTACTGTACAGTTCAGCACATATTTTAGATTTAAAATGATGTAATTCCACTGCCCGGCTGTGAGCAGTGAAGCTGTTTCAGAAGTTCCTGAATACGAAGGAAAATTTCCCCTTCCTTCATTTCTTGACTTCCTTCCATCTCCCGTCCCCTCTTCCCTTTCTCTTAAAGCAGCCCGTAGAGCTTCCATTATGTCGGCTTTGACTAAAACAATTATATCATCACATTCAAAGCACAGCTTCTGGAATCTGAGTAAAGCAGATCAACTAACTGCAGTGGAACACACGAACCTCAGATTTCAAGAGACCAGGTCATGATTTCGAGCAGGTCAGGGTTCAAATATGTGAGTAAAATTGATATAGAACATAGAGGGCTGGATATACCCTAGCATTACAACCAGTATTAGCCACGTATTTTGCGCCATTTTGATATATTTTCTCAGATACTAAAAGAAAACAAATACATCTATCAGCTTACATCCAGTATCGTTCTCGATGACTCAGATTAAGTGCACCCCATATGTAGTCTCCTCATGTGAGATGTGGGAGGGAGTTAAAGTCGAAGGACAACAAAATAATCAGAGATCATTAGAATGATGAGGTGTCGCCATCTGCACTTTCATTTGTTAAATTTTTGTTTCTGATTTCTCCAAGGTGCCTGATGTCAGTTAAACCGCCGCCCCTTCTCCCCCTCCACTTCCCTCCCCTCCACTCTCACACACACATCCACGCTACCTTGAAGTCGGGACAAAACTTTTTATACATAATTTATGAAGGCATAAATGAACTGTTCCGTTATCCATAAATCGTCATATTGCATGTTTCTCCAACTTCAAAGCCTGGCCAGCAGTAGTGGAGTTATGCCGACCTTATTCAATAAATCAAGGCACACGCGTTTTCAATAGAGATAAAGACCTGAGGGTGTTTCCTAACTACAACAATAGCCTCGCTCTGAGCTTACTAGATACGGTGGACAAGGTACTTAAGAATTCGCTGGATACCTGCGAGATCTCTGTTAAGCACCGGAGACACTGTGAGATAGGGGAAGGATAGGAGAGATGGCACTATTGAAATATAAAGATAGTTTGGGGTACTAAAAATCATCCCAGGGATAGGAAATCAAGGATCCCTGGCAGCAGTGTTTGGACTCTCTCAGTGCCACAATATATTTTACAGTTGTTAGATGTATAATCAACATAATTACCGTACTTTCTAACGGAGCATAAATATTCCACCTTTACGTTATCATCCATAATCAATTAATACCTGGTTTTGATTTAAATAAAAAGAAATGTAACAGCAACAAGCATTATGTTTTTAATTGCAGGCCCTGAGAACAAGAGTGCCTTGCTGGACTCCAAATGAGTTCAGCCTATGGCTTGATTAGGAGGAGAGTCTCCAGGACCACTGATGGCCAGTAAACCAAGTTCTGACACGAGAACGGGTTGGCTGGTTGCTGGACTGGTTGTTTGGTAGTAGAGTATTGTCCCCTAAAGCTGTTGCCCTATTCGAAGACTTGATGAGGACGGAAGTGGAAGTGAGCACGTGTCTAGTCCATGCCAGCCAAAGCTAAATGAAATTCCAGTCAGTTCTCATAGCACTACCATATATTGTAATGAAAGTGAATAATGAGTAGACACCTTAATTTATGCACTGGTAGTTTGGATTCTTTTTCTTTCTAAATCCAGTTTGATGGGATTCAGACTGAGGAAAGAGAAATACATTAAACATAACCTAATTTGATCCTAGAGTCTCATGGCCTTATCTTTCTCTTGAACAGAGGATTAGCCCCCTTGACTTTACGGATTTCCTCCCAGATTGTGCAGTGCTTATCCCTGTTCATGTGGAGTAGATCAAATAGGCTTAGCGAGGCAGTCTTATGTAACATGTTCCATCTTAATATTTTGCAAAGCACATTTAATTTAATCCATTTCTGTAGCTAATGGAACTGACGTAGATTTGTGATGGGCTAAAATACCATGTATATTCAAAACCCACACTCTGTTAACGACATCTACATAGTAAAGGCAAGTTGCAGTGGTGCAGTTTTGCTGGACAAGGTGGTAACACGTACTGGTCGTCATCTATGTGACAGAGCCTGTGATGTAAAGAGGTAAAGTGTGCCAAACACGGCAGGAAAAAAGATCCCAAGCTTACGTGTTTCGACAGTGAGATTTGCAAACACTTATGTGAAGGATAAAGCTCATGGTTTGCACCAGCCTCCCTTTTGAGTTAGTTTGAAAGTGCTGTTTCATGGAAATCATACATCTCCTGTCCCTTCCCCCCCCCCCCCTTTCTTCCAAGGAAAAAAAATACGAACCACACGGCGGCCATCACTGAGACAGTATCCTCAGAATATGAGCAAGGTTTCATGTTAGTGACACTGTTTACCAACAGTTTAGTCCTAAGTAGTGGCTGGGCCAGGCCAACATAAACTTACATGAGACAGTGTTTGTTTTCACGTACTTATAGGAACCTAGGCCGGAGCTACTTTAAAATGTAGCATGGAGCATGTTAATTCATTCTGCGATTAGCAACAGCATGATTAAAAACATAACAGACATGACTTAAAGAATCCTTTTGGATGAAGGGTGGTGCTAAAGGATGGAGACCAGTTTGAATCCTGATAGTAGCAGGACACAAAAAAAAAACAAACAACCCAATGATGAGCGCTGAAAGTCATGAATAATGTGACATTGTGAATATCTGGACTAGCGGCCATCACATTTCGTGGAATGCTCCTATGACCGAGTGCGAGGTGACGAGAGGCAAAACCTGTGAGACAGAGACGGGTCGGTGTGACGCCAGGTCCAGGCGAACGGTAGACGCTCCTCGCAGGAGTCCCTAGCATTCCCTAGCAACTGTTAATATATCAAGAGATACGGCAATTTAATTAACACACGGAAGCTACACGCTAATGCATAGTAAGAGGGCGAGCGTTGCTACTTAATTTATGGCCGTTTCACTCTTTACATTTGCTCTGTGAGATAGGTTGATCCTTTCACGACCGCGCACCCCCTCCCCCACTAAATCTCTTCTCATTGCTAGTGCGGCAAGACTTGGGCATACTCAAGAGGTAAACAGTGGTGACGAAATCAACTCATCTCTCGTCATGCTAAAAGGTACACTATGTTTAATTATAGACGTTTGAAATTAATGCCAGGATGTTCTCGAGGGTGTTGTGATTAGAATTGGCCACTCTGTCTTCCTTCAAACTTTTCACTCTCTGAATTATTGAAAGTGGGCAGCTGAAAAGCTGGCAGGATTTTGACTTTCGGACGTCGGAAAAATACAATATTATTATTTTCAACACCCGCGTGTATGGCTCCAAAAAGACGTGAATGCTGTGGTGTGGGTATCGTTGACCATCGATAAGACCAGCAGTCTCCCCGGCAATTAACTTACTTCTTAATTTAGGAAAGTGACTAACAAGTAATTGACACGAAAGCCACCCTGTTATGCGTAGAATAATTAAGATTAAACAAAACCAGGCTTACAGCCCTGGATACACCCTCAATAAATGATTTGTTTCTCGCGAGTGTAAACAGTATACAATCATAAGAAATGTGAACGATCAGTTCCAACACAAAGTATTTAGTTATTGGGTGGAACAGTACTCTAATACAAAAGATATTTAGCAATCCACGGACACTCCAACAGTATAGAACAAAGTTTAAAGAGATACAAAGAACAGAAGTCATGTAATATAACTGTACAGGTGAGCATGTAGAGGATAAAACTGCATAGAACAGTACCCAGATATCAGAGGTGTATAGAGAGATTACTGAGATAATATTAGAATAGTACTCAGATATTAGAGCTGGGATGAAAATATTTAGACAGTGCCTAGTGTACCCAACGACTATTTACAGGAACAATATCGAGGTACTAAATCTGCATTGAAAACACTCAGATAATAGAACTGTATAGAATCGTGCCCGGACACTAGAATAATATCCACCATCATTCAATAACCTTACACTGTCCAAGATGCGAAAGAGCGTATTGGAACTGCAAGCTTTTCACTCACAGAAGTACCTTTTCTGATGCGGCGACTTAATCTAGATCCACCAAGTCACAGACACGGGACCCTTCATGATGCGTTGCATATTTTGTTGACACAATACAGCAGTGAGATTTTACTTTCACTTGAAACGATTCCGTGGTAAATTGAAAATGGCTTATCTTGATCTATGTTGATTAAATATTTGTTCTCTTCTTACAAGGTTGTGCTTTGCTTTGATGAAGTTATCAGTGATAAGAGGAAACATAATTAGAATTACCGTAGATTACAAATCCAATACTGTAATAGTGTTGTTTTTTTTCTTTAATGTATACTGATGATTTTTTAAAACATTGTCATTTTGCTTTGCCAACAGAAAAAAAAAACAACAAAAACCAGAGAATAACCAACAACTATAATGAAAAAACAGCAAAGGGTAGTTCTTTTTTTTTTTTCAATCTCTTGTCTGCATTTGTGAACACAAATCACTATCCGTGAAAGATGTACAGAAAACTGGTAGTAATAATATGGCCTCTTGTAAGACATAAGACAAAAGATTAATGAATACTGGAAAAGTTGCGATTTAGCAATGAATAGAACAGTTTGATCAATTACTTGTTAAATAGCATATTTCTTCGTTTAAGTACTCAATCTTCGGTAGAGATGTAAATTAGAAAAAGAACAAAAGAATATCTCTAAATAGTCTAGTGTAATGAGGTATTTTCAGACCGGTCAGTTACATTACGTCATCTAGGGATTGCTAGGATATTTTGATAAATGACGAGTAATCATACATAAGCAGAGCATGTAAACAAACCAACGTGTGAGCAAGATTTCCTAGGTCACGTGATGGAGCTGAAAATACCTAATTGCAAGTGACATTGATTCACCGAGGTTTACTTTGCAAAGTCTGAGGTTAATATGTAGCAATTTGATTATATTATTTCACCATCAGACACACAAACGGAGGAATGTCCTGCGAGCCGTTTGGACACTGATATGCAATGAGCGAAAACAGTGGCTGTTTGGACGGGAAGGAGGTGGCTGATGCGCAAATAACAATCTTATTTTGCATTGTAACCTTGTCCTAGGACAGAATCAGCTGCCGTCAGTATATGACAATGATGAGAATGGAAAAAAAAACAACACTGATATTTACATTCTACCACTTATTCGGCCTCGTCAAGAACGTTCTAAAGCACCGGACTTTTTTTTTTAATAACGCTGTATCGAAAGAGAGTAAGCAATTATGTGTACATTCCTTCCTGCACTGTTTGGGAACGGCATACTTTTTAGTGAAGTTTGCTTAATTTCGAGATTTACGACATGTATAATAAAATGAAATAATATTTTTAAGAAATTCCCACATATAAAATATCTAATTAATAACAAGGAATAATTATATGAGTATTCAAAACGGAGGTTCCACTGTATTTTTCGATCTTCAGATGTTTGTAAGCTTTTAAGCTTGGGTCAGTCTCCATGGATTATATACACTACTTACGCACGGCTACTAAAGAACGGTAGTTGGCTTCATACGTGATAGACATAGAATCAGACGTATGATACTAATGACAGTGATTTCATGTATTATCTCTCTCTCTCTCTCTCTCACACACACACACACACACACACACACACACACACACACACACACACACACACACACACACACACACACACACACACACACACGCACGCACGCACGCACGCACGCACGCACGCACACACACACACACCTAAGAAATTACCAGCTCTCAGCAGGATAATTTATTTTTATAGTCCTAACATGAACTGATCTAGTGTAATGTTTTGCTACCAAGCTGATCATGTAACATCTTTGACTGAGGTTCCTTGAGGTTCGGTATTAATATGCCGGTAACTGGTGTTGAAACTGGAAAGTCCTACTTACATCACAGTGAACTTACTTTGATGCCTTTTCATACGACGTGAATCATAGGCCCCGCTTTAAAGCAACTCCAACACAGTAATTAAGTTTTGCGATTAAGAGGAGCATGCCATGAAAGGTTTGGTACTTCCGTCAAGGAGGGTATGATTTTGTTTGTTTGTTTGTTTGTTTGGTTGTTTGTTTCTTTGTTTGTTTGTTTCTTTGTTTGTTTGTTGGTTGGTTGTTTGCTTTGTTCTGTTTCTTTGCTCGCTTGCCTGCTTGTTTGTTTATTAACAAGTTCCAGATTTGCATAGAAACTGTAATAAAGATAGGTCGTGAGAAGAGTAAGAAACGATGTATCAGAACAGGATGTATCTCATTGTGCACTCTATATATTTACGCTTTTTATTTTAAAAAATTCATAAATTCCTCGTAATTTTCATGAAACTTTGTGGAAAGATTAAACCAAGATCGAAACACAGCTTAGTTTGGTTTGGTGCGTATCGAATAAAAAATCATTCTTACAGTGTTTTCTTTACAGTGGTTTGTTCTCCAGATAACTTTTAAAAAATTACCAGTTTGTATGAAACTCTGTGAAATGGTTAGAGTTGGTCTGTAATTGAAACGACTATATTTTGGTTTGCCTCAGCTTAAAATGCGTGTTTAAAGGACTTTTATTTTTATATAAAATTATTACATTATTGTCCAATTGCACTTTACATATGACGTCCTAACTGCGACATGGAGCAAGCAAGCCCCATAACCAAATTTTGCTCCTGGTTCGGAATAATAATGAGTTCATTTTGTTGCCTTTCAGGTTAAACAACGTATCTGGCTAAATGTTTTTACTAATACAATGTCGTAACTGCATTTAATATGGAATTCGACACTGAGTTGACAAGCTCATTAAGTAAAGAAGTCTTCCCCCCTTTTTTTAAACCTGTTTGTATGTTCTATTAATGTGGTCTCTCCACTCTCATATAAGTTTATCTTAATATAGGTCTGTGCTCCTCGGAGTATCCCTCTGGTTTTCTGATTTTAATAAACAAAAATAGATAGTTGGGTCTCTCTTTTCCTAGTCTGAAATCCTTAACATTGGGATATTCAAAAGCTTATAGAGATGTTTTCACTGAGGAGTTTAAAGACATCCCCAAAATGAAAGAAGCTGTACAAAATACAGAAGAAAAAAAATGTTCCGTGCATAGCAGCTGTAAGCAGTTTACAGATGTCGAGTCTACAAATATCTACAACGAAGAGTAGAATACTTAAGACAGATGCTGTGTATATCAAATCTACACTTTGAACTTGATTACTTGGTTCACATGATATCCATTTACTCTTTCCATGGGAATGGAAAATGACTGTTTTGCTTTCTTGAAAACCATGTAAAACATCTGCAATTTTGATGAATTAAATTTTCTAAAATTTGATATTTTTTCATGTTATTTTTCCTTTTCTTGGTCTTTAAAAATAAAACGAACAAATCATTACTTTACGCCAATCTTTGTTCATTCCACGCTTTAGAAACTTTCCTCTAATGGTAGTTATTCGGAGTAGTAGAACAATCTGATGCTTATAAAACAAGATATAGGAACTTGTACAATGTATCTCAAACTCACCTTGACAAAACCGCACATTAATGCCCTTATTATCGGCAAAAGGGAGGCGATTGGCGAGGGGGGCGGGGGGTAGGGGCTCAGATATACTCTCCGTTGTTTGAAGAGAAAAAAAAAAGTATCTTTGTGTTTGACGTATCATTACATTCTTATATAATTTGTCATCCTTTAATGGGAAAACTAATGGAGATGAAGTGAACTGCTGCCTATTTATAGTCATGGCACAGGGGCTCCCGATATCAGACATTCTGAATAATATTTGCTATATCCAGATTTCAAGGCAGGCTACTGTTTACTGCCCTCTGCCATTCCTGCTACTTCTTGCCTTGATTTGTCTTCATTTATTGTTTCCTTGCTACTGTTGTAGAAACGAGTTTCTAATCTAATGTTTCATACTTTTTCTTCTTTTATCTTGCTGTTCTTCTCCTGCATTATGGACGATGTAATTATTACGCGTA
>JAWQUT010000009.1:1316584-1330597 GCA_033807755.1 Ellobium chinense | reverse complement strand
CCTCGACCGCCATGATGTAAACATTGTGTTTCTAAATGGAAACATGCCAGGTACTAGCTGCTGGTTAATTTAAGGGCTTTGACACCTATTGTTTTTTCTTCTGTTGGCCGTATTAACATTTTGAGTTATTCTACATATACCACTGTGATTTGGGGAAATTTCTTCCATGGAGGTTAAAGTACCTCTTTTGCCCAATCTTTTAAAGGGAAGAAAGAGGGGGATCAAAGCCCAAAATTTTTCACAGATGTCTTTGGAAAAAGATCATCTCAAATTCTGATTTGGTCCCAATTTTTCATTTGACTGGTTTTGACCGCGTGCGAATACATAGGCCTACAAAATTTATTTTTTTATCTAGAAGGCTCAAATTGTACCTGAAACTTTAAAATTGGATGCTTAGATCACAGGTCATTTTACACATTTCTACACCCTAACACTGTCTGGCAGGGCCCCACATAAGGGGGATTTTATATATTAGCGGATTAATTGGGTTGTACACAATCAGTGATCTGCCCTTCTAATAGGTGTCACAAACCTAAAATGAAAATAATATGAATCAAGACGTGTATGGAGTACGTTCCAAGTCTAGGAATCAAAAGCACTGATTTGATGAATAGCCCTCCCCTCTTTATAGTTCGTTGCCATTGTTATACATGTGAATACAGTGAATGTGCACTGGTTTTTCAGAAGATCCATACGTTTTTTTTTGTTAAGCTTTTAACTTGTAAACAATCTCAGCTGATGTTTATTATATGCCTCACAAAAATAGTCACATCAGCATTTGAAGTGAAAATATAAAACTTTAAATATTAAGTTTTTTTGAATATGACCAGTGCATGTTAATGGTTAAGGATCACAATAATTATTTTTTCACAATTCCCGATGAAAGTAATATTAAAACGTTGTTTCATCTTATTGTGCTTTGCATGGCTTTCCATCCTGCACTTCTCCAGAACAACGTCTCTGCAGGAACTTTTTATGACCCTTTCATCGAGATGCGTATCAGTTAATCCTTCATCATTCATTCAGTCAGTCAGTCAGTCAGTCAGTTCCAACTGGCCATCCATCCATCCATCCATCCATCCATCCGTCCATCCAGCCAGCCAGCCAGCGAGCCAGCCAGCCAGCCAGCCAATCATCTGTTCATTAACTTGTCCATTCATAAACGCATTCGTCAACGATTCATCGAAAGGCATTCTGAACAGCATGTTTTTGTTTTTAACTTGTGAATTTGTCATTCAGGAACCATCACCGCAGACTGCCAGTATTACAGACCACACTTCCTCCTCTCATTTGACTCAGGTTCGCAAACACATCTCGGTGGCAATGATTGAAGCAACTGTGCAAATATTTTTGTCCCTCCCACCCCACCCGTTGATAACAGTTACGTGCATGGCACACGTTGCACAAGCTGACTGTAATCTAGATGTAAAGCCAATGAATGCCCCTGCTCCACCCATTCACCCTCCCCAATACCATCTCACATCCGCCCCGACTCTCTGGAGTATGTATAGGTGTGAGATCTCCCTGAAAAAGATATGAAGGTCGATAGCAATGAAAGTGTATAGTATGAGTAGATCTAGCCTAGTACTTTTTTTTTTTCTTTTTGAGTTGTAATGTACTGTAACAGTACAATAGTGACATTTAACATCAGTGCCTTTAGTATTTGTATGAACACACATCCAGCCCACAAAGTACAGTATGTGTCTTTATGGGACTGGTTGATTATTTTGTGATACTATTGTTACCAGTTATGAACGTGTTATATTAGTAAATGTGTTCCTGGTTTCATCTTCGATGTCTGCGTCACTTCATATGCCAAATTCTCAGCTCCTGTGGATAGCTTGTCCTGCGAGAGAAGGAACCACCATGTATTGGTATGTAGGAGGACGTTTGTATACATTCCCTCATAAATACAACTAAGAACCACACATACAAACAGACTATTAATCACAGGTAAATCTCAACAATAGCCTACACAGAACAGTCATTATTCACCAGCCACGTGCCGAATAAGCTCCCATCTTATCCCATTGTCCCAGTGGATCAAGACTGTGGCGTTATGCTTGCTTTTTGATGTTACTTAATGTCCTTTCCAGCGGATGTCCAAATTCCGAGCTTGGCCTTATGGCAGTGGACTTAAGCTAAGCTTGGTGAATGTACTGGCCAACAGTCACTTTGTTATCCTAATTCCACTTATCACAGTGCAGAGGACTGCCCTGACAGAGTTAGTGACACAACAATACCAATATGTAATCCAAAGTACAGCCGTAACCACTGATGCCATATAACAATACAGACATAATTAACTGTACCATAACAAAATCCCAACGTAAAGAGCAAAATCGCGCCTCAGTGACCAATGGTATCTGTGTAGTGATGATCTACTCTGATGCCATCAAGTATCCTAAAATACTTACTACTCATGTTATAACATGAAATTTTGTGTAACTAAAGGGTATCCCTATACTGTAGTGTAACCAGCGATGTCATTACAGCGTACATGTAAGGAGTGGATGTAAATACGATGGTCATCACTAGACAACGATCCGATTTCAGCAGAGCAATATACATGCTTCAGTAGACCTAATGATAGTTCGGTTACAAACGAGTGTGTCATAACTGCGCCGATGTAGTCATAAAGTCTACAACAGCAACAATGCTTTACCAACAGAGTCATTTGACGCCATAACAATGTACCAACATGATAAACAGTATCATAGCAGAAAGATGAATTTTCCAACCTCGCAGTGACGCCTTTGACCTAACCAGCATGCATTGGCAAAATGCATTAAATAAAAAAAAACATTATCATTAGTGTTCTTAAAGTATCCCTGGTATGGTATAATGAATAGCTCCGTGAAATCGCTGTTTGCTGCAACAATATCTTGGCTTATGGCACTGACATAATCTTTGTCATGATCATAGTGTACAGAATTCAATGACCATACAATAAAGCTATAAAACTAATCCGGTATTACCAACTCTGTCATACCAGTACATTCTTAGTTATAATTATAGTAGTCAGTACTGATGGACGGGCTCGAAATCATCTTACCCAAAGAAAGGTCTAAAAATCTGGCACATTTACAGTAATATAAAAGCGTTACACTCACATGCACCCTCATTTCGGTCATCTGTTTTTAAACAAATACTGGACACATGACGGATGAATTGTAATAGTCTGTTCTTTTATTTCTGAAATTTCAACATCAAGAGAAGAGTAGTCTATGTATGTACAGATTACCACATTAGTGGTATACAAGATTACTGTCAAAGAAACTCGAACTTTGCACGACACTGATTTCGAGTCTTCCTACGTTACATATGTGCTTCGCACACAACCAGTTTGCATACACATACTAAAAGAAAATGCACATCTACACAAAGAATACGAATATAAAAATCTATATATTTACTATGTACAGAATACTAAGTACTGTAACTATGGGGTATGAAATTTTGTTGCTAGTTTTGCTTTTACGCCACTGGTTCTTGCCACTGTGCTAGACAAACAATGTTACAATGGGCCATGTGAGGATAATTCATATGAGAAGATTTTGTTGGCTGTAGTGTATTATATAATAGTGTACTTGAGCACTTTAGTCAGTCCTTTTCTGTTTTTAGTTCTTTTTCTGTTAGTGTGGTTTACCTTGCAGGTATTCCTGCTGTGGAAATATGCACACCTGCACACACATATTAGCGCAAATACCGCAACCACACAATGATGTGTTGCTAAAAAAGCATACACTTTTCAGAGTCTCTACGAAATTTAATTGCAATATTACGTTTGCACGGTTTTAAAAAGGAGGAACAAAAAGGCAACTGTATCTTCTAAATAAATTTTGTCCTCACCTGCATACGTTATGACAAAAAGGCAACTGTATCTTCTAAATAAAATTAATTTGTCCTCAGCTGCAAACGTTATGCTCGGGGACAAAATGTCTCTTATCTTTTCTTCTCAGGAAAGAAAAATCAATGGAAAAGTTCAACATTGGCTGAACAAATGCCACTTCGAAAAGAATATATAAGATTAACCGAAGGTAGGAAAAAACGTAAACAGTATCTGAGTTCCTCACATCTCATATCGTACCTGCAACTGTCATTTCAGGTGATCTGTGTATTATAACAGTATTAATTTTGAATTTAAACCATGAACTTTTTGTTTGTTTGCTTGTTGTTGTTTTTTTTTTCAATTTTATATGGTTAGCTGAAAACTGAACCACCTTAAATGTGATCACTGTCTGCAATACTCCTTAAATACTTAACACTCCTCAAATCTCTTTATCACCTTTGACTTGCTGTAATAGGTTGCATTTTTTTTTCTTCATAGGACGTAAAAGATATCAAATGTAATTTATTTTTCGGTAATTTTTGTTTTGTTTTGTTTTTATTTTGGGATTCACTCAATCCATGATCTTCTTTTCCCAGATCACATAACTCGGGCCTGTGCATCCGATCTATGTGTCTTTCATGCATGTTCTACTATTTGCTTACTGATCCACTCTTCAAATACTGAGACACGTGTAAAAACGTCAGGAGCAAACGGTTTCCTGCAACCTCTTTCCACAAAGGCAGCGACACCAGCCACTAGGAAGATCCCGTGCACTTTGCAGCTGAGTGGCCCGCCAGAATCCCCATTGCAAATTCCAGCCCAACGATTAGTTTCGTTAAAGCTAAGGCAGATGTGCCTGTACTTGATTGATATCCCAAATATGGCCCATCTGAAAGAACACTCTACCTGGTCCTCAACCTCAGCCTGAAGCATCTGAAGATGATCTGCACGAGTTCCCTGATGTGGTTCAGTCCGGCCCCAGCCAGTCACGTAACATTCTTTATGTCTAAAACTTGATTCATATTTAGGCAGGCAAATCGGTCTGACATAGCCATTGAACTCCACTGGTCGATCCATCTTGATTAGGGCAATATCACTGAACTTCCGTTCTCCATCATAGTCTGGATGAATGATATGCAAGGCAGCACTTCGCTTTTCGGAGAAGGGAGTCCACTGGTGATTCATGACTCTTCCCAAGATAATGGTACTTGTGGGCCTGATGCAGTGGGCAGCGGTCAACACCCACTGATTTGAAATCAACACACCTCCACAATATCCTGGTCCACCGAGGTAGATGAACACTTGCCAGGGCCACCATTTTTCAGGGGCGTCATGACCTCTTATAATGCTCTGCACGTGAAGCTGCGGATCGTACCTTTGTTCTCGAGTTCCACATTTTATTGCCGACACTGCTTGTTGCACTCCTCCAGGCTGAATGTCATGTACAAACTGTTCTCGCTCACGGCTAATCGATCTTTTATTCGTTTCGTCAGGAGGCCAGGGATTTCCCAAAAGTTTCCTTATGTAGATGGCTCTAGCTTCTGCAAGCGAAGGTAGTGGAAGAGGTAGCAGCACTTTTGCTTTTTCTTTTGTGGAAGTCGCTGGGCGGGTATGGATTATCTGGAAAAACAAAGTATCCTGTTAATACGGTGTTCTTCAGTGAGGTGCAAGAGACCTACAAGACAAAAAGACACCCGGAATGTGGTGCTTGGCGCAATTACTTATCAGTATAAAGAGAATATGATGGAGCTCTGAAAACAATATACACACGAACCGATGACACAAAGATGGAGAGACAAACTAGCTAATCAACGAAAAGGCAACAAGATATATTATTACGACTGTAGATAGTAGTCAGACACAGATTACATAAGAGCTGATTTGCTGAAGGTGGGGGAGAGAAGGGATTAGGGATTGTAAATATTATTAATGGCTTGTCATGAAAGTTGACCTAATTTCATATCGGGTCTCGTGTAAAATGAGTCTTTTGAGTGTGCTGATTATGTCTAAACATTGCAAAAAATGAGTTCTCTGTTATTGTTCCAAAATGTTCAGCGATTCACGATGGTAAATCTAAGTCTATTAAATTAAATGCAATGAACCAAACCACATAATGTAGTGACTGGAAAATACTTCAAAATGAAATTCATTACTGACTGTAGCGAGCAAGTGTCGATCAGTATTGGTGTGTAGTGAAGAGGCACTGAATACAATAGATTCTCCTTAGAAACGCCACTGACGTTGCTACTTTAATTCACAAACCAAGTCCGCTGTGCAGGAAACAGAATACTTCTTTATTGGTAACAAGGTGTAACCAGCAAGTAATTCACTAACTCAGACCATAACAGCCAACTCTCTCTTACTCTCTCACTCTCGTGCCTTTTATAATAATTTCAGTAGAAATTCTGGAATAAATGACGTCATCATCATATGATGCGCCCAAACAAACACGCTAGTCTAGAAGGTACGAACAGCAACTTCTAGACTAATTAGAATCAAAACATGTTGATCGCGACCCCACTCGAACCCTCGGGAAGGCTAATACTGCGTTCACTCAAAGCATCCTATCCCAACCTTCGGGAGGCTAATACTGCTTTTACTCAAAGCACTATACGGTCGAGCTGACCTTGACACTAGACAGTCTCAATACTAGCGGGCGGGACGGGAGCGTAACGCACTGCCGCCCTAGTTAAAAGAGAAAAAAAATCAACTGATCCCAACAAGGTCAACCGCTACTAACTGCAACATTCTCGAATCCTGAAGGACCGGAGCCGTGGTCCAGGACCGTATAGCAAAGGAAAGGGGGGNGGGGGGGGGGGGGGGGGGGGGGGCACTAGCCCAAACAAGCAACAAGCATCACAAATGTTACACTGACCTCTTCTTTGTTTGTTTCATCAATCTGATTAATACCTAGACACTGTAACTACGACTTTCTTTCTCTGACTTGTCTATATTATTATGAGTAGTGTTTAGTCTCACAAAAGAACGACATGCTTAGAGGAACAGGGGTAAATATTTGCTTCACGCCCCAAAAAAATCACATTATTTTGTCGAAAAACGTTTAAACCGCGTATTTTATGTTCCTTCCACTTGAGAAAATACCAGTGGAAAATCGAGATTTTCAACCTGCGAATGCTGCCATTACCGGTGCAGTTTGACGTCATTATGCGAGAAAAGCTAGCAGACGATTGGTGCAGACGCATGCGCAAACCGTCTGGACCAATCTCCTGCTAGGCCATCTTGCTTTTTGACGCCATGTAACACGAGTAATGGCAGTACTCGCAGTGTGACAATCCCGACATTCCTGTGGTTTTTCGCAGAAGCTATCCTGCGAAAGAAAAATATATATACAGGTGTAAATTTTATGAAACAATAATGTGGACTTCTTAGTCTGTGAGGCAAATAACCACCCCTGTCTCTTTAAGTGTTATTACAGGCTGAAGCACCATCTCAGAGATAGAACTTGATGAAAAGATGAACGTGATCCGTTTCATATTCTAGCTGTTGGTGTGCTTGTATGTTGGGGCTGGTGGCAACAGTGACAGTGACAGTGAAGGGGTGGTGAGTATCCACTACCCTAAAAGTGTCCCATTTAATTACTTCCCAAAAGTAACATTAGACATATCGGTTTTGGGCTTAGAATTACTTAGAAGAGTATCAGAGAATGGACCGGCACTGCCATACACTTTCCAGCAAATATGGGGCTATAGAGGAAAAGAACTACCATAGGTTTTCAGACTCTTCCACTAATTTGGCGTTCTTGAAATTAATGTGCACGGAAAATGAGTGACTGCATAATAAACATTTAGTACTCCCTGATATATATATTATATTACAAAGATTTATTGTCTTTCAAACTCTGTAAGCTTCCAGCATTATTATTGAGTGGCAATTGAAATTTCCGGTGACGAAATCAAGTTGAAAAAGTGGAGAATGGAGTTCGATGAAAGAAAATTAGCATAAAATGACACAAAATGGGAAAATGTTAAAAGACATCTCTGTGTTGTTGGAAATTTCCCTCAACTAGTAATAAAGAAATTTATAGTTACAGAAACCATCGAAAGTAAGCAGAGACAAGGGTAGCCACTAAAAATGGCCCCGGGGTAGATGCTGCTCTCATTCGAAGTGAAAAAAAAATCCCAAGGCTACTTTGAATACTTGACTTTTGAATTAACATAAGCATGAACAATTCAAATGTATCTGCATTCTGCAGAGTGGCATCAAAAAATTTCGGTCAAAACTGAAAGTTGCGGCAAACCCGTTTCGTGTACGAGGAGAGAAAATAGCTGAATGTGGATGAAATGTAGAAGAAGATGATCTTCAGTGATGAAAGCTAAATGTTTATCAGAGCTGAAAACAGAAAATAATTATATGGAAAGGGTGTGTCCAGTGAACCAGCGCCAGACACGAGTTTTGTCATTGTATGGGGATGCATCATGTAAAGTGATGATTACAATAGATGTTACCATAGAGACTGATGAATGCTTTCAATACATTGGCATATTAATCTCATATTTGTGGCTTGTGGCACTTCCCCGACAGCAAATACATATTTCAGGATAGAGCCCACAGAGTTATTGCTTTCATGTCTGGTTCCGATTCAAACCAGCACTGCAAACGGAAGCCACAGCCATCAAGACGCAAGAAAAACTGTTCAGGTAAAACGAAATGCTTGGACATACGTTCCTCTTAAATCCATTCGAAATCTATATAGTCTATATTTGTCCATGCCAGTGAGACTTAGTAAAGTGCTTATGATGAAAGGTCTTCTCGCCGAGCTTGAAAAAATATCCATGCAACGTCATAGAAATTATTTGTAAGAACATTTTGTGATTATTTCAAAAACGTGTCACATTCGCATTCTTGCTGTCCCAAAACATGTGGCAATTCATTGTATTTTCTTGGAAATTAAGCATCCTACTCTTACAGACTCCACTTGGGCTAGAAGGAACGGGGTCCACTGCCACGGGAATGAGTTGATGCTAAGAAAGTAGAAAGTGCTTGCCCCTAGATAGCGGACTGTCTTGATCGACTGCACCAAATATCACTGCAGAGCTTATGGTGCAGTCTAGCAGAAGTAACCTTACGGGAATACAGGGCTGCATATGCACACGACACGTTACCCATTCCGCATATCAACGTGCATAAAATCCGAAGTATGCAGCATATCAAAATTTGCCGGACT
This sequence comes from Ellobium chinense, assembly GCA_033807755.1. Lineage (NCBI taxonomy): Eukaryota > Metazoa > Mollusca > Gastropoda > Ellobiida > Ellobiidae > Ellobium > Ellobium chinense. Next base: position 1,321,580 of record JAWQUT010000009.1, on the reverse strand, counting down.
TTCTGGGTTCGGTCCCTGCCCCTAACCACCAACATTGGTTTTTGAAAGAGTCACATGATATTGCTCTGAAGTTATGCGTAAATCTAAACCTTTAGCTTAAAGCATACTAAAGCTGCTAGACATTGGCACAGCGAAGATGTGACTGTTTGGCTTCCTCTATGCGACATGCTCACATCTTTTTGTTAAGGGTTAGGGATAGGATTAGAGAAGAGAAAGCACATGAGAGAATACTTAGACAATGATAATAATGTCTAACGACTGTCTCAAGTTTGCCTCTCCTCCTTAATCCTAACTCTAAACCAGCGCCTAGCCCTAAGTCAAGCACTAAGATTGCGTCTCCACCGGCATCAACCAGAATTTCCGGATTCAACTTGAGCTCAATACGGTACTGAGTACAAAAACCCAAGCCTCTATTGCCCAAACATGTATAATCGAGCTATAGATACACTGCGATCATTTCAGTATAGGAACTTTTAATCTTATCACCTCTTTGGTTATTGCAAAAATTGTTATGTCAACAGTCATATCATAATCATTAATTCCTACGGCGCACTTACAGTACATACCAATACGAGGAGAATAATGTGTGCGCAGAGCATCGTCCTAGCCAAATGAGAGTCATGTAGACAAGCCACAGTGATGTGTAATAAGAGACTAACTATAGAGATGGTTCCACCGGAGACAGGCTAAGTATGCCGCACAGTAGGACTAGGCTAGAGGATTCAGTCACTCAGCTGATGCCACGTTCATCTACTAGAAATTAACACAAACTGTATTTACACGGCACCAGGCGCTTGTTGAACAGTTGTGTAAACATCCATTCTCACCTTTCAGATCCGCATCAATTGCTTAAATCGCCCTAACCGTATTAGTCCCGTAACTTCCACTTTTTGTTCTGTTTTGAGGGGGAAATTTTGAATACATGTCATGGGTATCTCTGAGAAACATTTGCATTTAGTCCGTTCAAATACAACACTTCAGTGACTGTCAATGCACCAATGGGAGAAAACAAGATGGCCCGGTATTTAAGGCAGAATTGTTATTCATTGTCACAGGGATGGACTGATGGTCATTGCCATCTTTCACTCGGAAGGCAACATTTTGTGAAAAGACAGAGTATTTATCTACGATGGTGACACGTTAAATACATACATGTACATGCCTGATATAAAATCAACTCGGCTCAGTTCGCTCTTTTTTTTTTTCCAAAACAGAATCATTTCGCTTTTTTTTTTTGTTTTGTTCAAGATCAAGAAAGAAAACTTTAAATTACGAGTCGTGTGCTAATGTGTGATTGCCCCCAAGGAAAGTGGAAAATCTAAGAAAACGAACGAAAATATATAGACTTGTAGTGATGAACCTTCATCATAAGCATTTTAATCCTTGGTGCTCTTTGTCTGCTCGCACCTTTTCAGACTTTCGTAGAATTGAAATTAAAATTAATTGTTTCCTGTGTAGTGTTTGTAAAGGAGACAAACAAAATCTCTAGGCTTACCATTCTGTTTAGGTTACAGACCTGTAATTCTACTTTCACTTTGTGGTCCTACAACTTAGGGGGTATATTTGACCTCCCTCTTTCCTTCTTTTGGCATGCCCTGCTTCTAGTAATAAGGGCTTCAGGGGGGAAATTTTGATTTGATGGCAAACTGTGTCCATTTTAGTTTATTTTGCCAGGCACTATTTAGCCCTGGGCTGGGACTGTCAGGTCAAGGGTGTGCTCAGGCGGAAGAGGAGGTGTTCGGCCTTGACCAGTGAAAAAGGTAGGGTGTGTTTACAAATAGCAACCAAGCTCAAAATTTCAATGGGCTTGCTGGGGTTAGGTCAGTCTTAAAAGTTGGGCCACATAATGAGCTTCAATCTGATATATGTCTGGGTGAAAGCTAAAACTTGGGGTTCAGAGGGTAGCTCCAAAGGCTAATATAGCCCAAATAGGAAAAAAGGGCCGAGCACCATTACAGGTCTGTAACCTTTATTAGTTACTCCCCCACCATCCCCACCGCTCTTCAATAGACACGCATCATACCTGTCCGTGACCTGATTTAAAGTTTTTAAGGCAACACACATAACGGTCATGATTGTATTCACAGATTTTCTTATTTTCACCACAAGCCATTATAAATTTTCAAGTTATCTCGTCCTGTGAAATGTTTTTTTGATGTTGTATTCCCAATTTTCAAAGCTAATCCACATCTATCTCAGTATTTTGCCTTGGGCAACGAGTTCAGAGTGTTTGATTTCTTGAAACCTCAAAAAGTGACTTAGACAAATATGGAATGGCTATGACGACATAGTACTAACGGCAGGTCTCAGAATCAGCACAGTTTTCTGGTACACCGCTTACTTGACACTGAGGGCCGGAAGTGAATGGAAATACTTAGGACCATTCCTTCACTTTGGGTTTGTGGGGGAAATTTGATACAGAAAACTGGTGATTCGATTCTAGAAACCATGTTATGAAAACAGTTGCTCTTTGTTCCGACACAGTTTAACAAGCAAGAAGAGAGTTTGTTGTGGCCATTTTTGTCGTTTTTTTTCTACATTTCAACGCGCATTTATTTACAAAGATCGTTTGTGGAAATCAGCAAATCAAGTCGAGAGCACACTTTCACAAAACAATGACAGAAATAATATTTGAAAAAAAAAAAATTATATCAGTGGTGCAACTATACAGCGCTATACACAACTATATTAACTTACTTACACCATTTGAATGTGCATAACCACACAACTCCGTCCCCTCTAACCCACACACATACATAAACATAATATATGCATACAAGCACATATGTGCATGAGAACTCCCTAAAATCATCTCCTTCACACATACACTCAGAAACGTGACATTGACTAATAAGACTCGCTCTAGATTATGCTCATTCTACACATACATACACACGTCCACTCAGGCAGGCACACACACACACACACACACACACACACACACACACACACACACACACACACATATACACAGATATACACACAGACACATTCACACATCGCATTATCCTTATGGTCATGTTATTTCGTGCCATCATACACTCGATCTCAGACAAACTTTGATTGGCTCTCCATATAAGATGAAAGAGCAACTGGCTTCATGAGCCACGTAGGGCGCTGATTCATGTCAGTCGTCCGGCTTTTAAGGACACATCTAACCTATACAATAATACAGCTTTACCTGTGACCGGATTTTTCCTGACTCCGTAGATATATTATTAAAGTCATTACTCTAACTGTTTGCCTGACACTGTTAGAAACTGATCCAGAGGAATGATTAGAACTGATCTCTCGTAACAGTTTTCTTCGCTGTGTCATTTTGTGTCTCTGTTCATAAATAATGTCTAAATTAGTTTAACCGGCGACTTCGTAGGTAACAAGGATAGGAAAAATATGTCTCTTCACTCATTCATTTCAATAGACGAAGTGAACAGAATAAATCAAAGGAGCGCTATTAGAATTTGATACATATAGTTACAATAGGTCCGTTGTCTTTTTTAAGAACGTTCAGGTTTTTCTTAACATTTTTCTCTATTTTTCGTTGTCCCTCTCCCACAGAATCCAGCGGAAAACCATCCAGATGTCATCGCATCAAATTTCAGATCTGACGAAAGTTGCCGGACATGTTTTGACAGACCTAGACATTTGAAAATTGGCTGAAAGTGTCATTTTGAGACGAAGATACTTAGCTGTATTGTCTTATCTGTTGCACGATCCACTTCTCGAAGGAGGAGACCCGTGTATAGACGTCTGGGTGGAACCACCTATGGCAGCCTTTTTCCACAAAACTGGCCACACCAGCCACGAAGAATATTTCACCAACCTTACAACTAAGGGGCCCTCCGGAATCTCCTCGACATATCCCACTGCGGGCATCGGAACTGTTAAACTGTACGCAGATGTTTCCAAACTGTATCGGCAGGCGCGACATTGCCCATCTGTACGAGCATTCATGCTGGTCGAGGATGTCTACCTGTAGCATCTGAAGAGTATTCTGACATTGTCCTTTGATCTGGTACCAGACTACCGAACCCTGTCACATAACATTCCTTGTGCCTGAAATCTGCATCATAATTGGGCACGCAGCCTGGTCGGATGTAATCATTGAATTGCACTGGCTTGTCCAACTTGATAAGGCCGATGTCCTTGTGATATTTATCTCTTGGATATTCCGGATGTACGATCTCCAAAGATACTGCTCGCATCTGAGAATGTTCTGTCCACTTGCAAGTTTTCACCCTACCCATGGTGATGGACTTGGTTTTATTGATGCAGTGAGCTGCTGTCAGCACCCACTGGCTGGAAATAAGGATTCCACCACACAAATGGCTTGGGCTGTGAATAAGAACTTGCCAGGGCCATGATTTTTCTGGAGCTTTTGTGCCATGTACGATGCCGGAAAGATCCAAGTTTTTGATAAGTAGATTATCAGCTCTTGTTCCACACAATACTGTCGGTGTTGTATTGTCTATTAATACTTCTTATGATGGAGCTGGAATTACCATTGCCCATGTCGGACGGGTTTCCAAGAGTATCTCGCCTGTACTGTTCTCTGAGGAATTGTAAATGAACTCGCGGAATAGGAAATGATGTCCTGTTAGTGTGACACGGTTCGCATCTTCCCGGCAGGCGATTTGACCCACTTGTACGAAAGACAAGTATCTGCAAAGACAAATGTTTTCGTATTAAGTTTAGGATGAAAAAAAAAAACCAAGTTGACTATAAAAACTCTCCGAGTCAATCGTGCTAGGGATAATGTTACCTATGTCTTTTTCCACTTAAATGTTAGTAGATGTACAGTGTGCTACAGTGCTGGCAAAACGAACGTTGAAATCAGACAAATCTGCATAATGCGCCTTCAGAAACATCATTAAAACATTAAAATGAGGTGTGACGTAGTGCAAAAATGTACATGTATTTCCTGTGTTGAAACAGTGAAGGCAAGTCCACTACCCATGTCTCTCCTCCTTTCTCTATCCTCCCCGATTTTTACCCT
>JAWQUT010000009.1:1266588-1292399 GCA_033807755.1 Ellobium chinense | reverse complement strand
CCCCTTGGCCACCAGGCTACTCCAACCATTTCAGTTCGCTTTGTAAAAGCGTTGCACCCACCCAGAACCCTGTTTCGTGCCACCCGCCAGGCCGCTGGTATACAAGATAAGATTTTATTACCTTCATCAAAGACACGCTGTAGGGCCATAAAATTCTTATCGCGATACGGTTAGAGTTGTTCCCCCTTAACAGAACAGCAGGACATTTTTTTTCCTTCAATTTTTTAAACTCCATTTTAGGAGTTGTTATATTTCGGAATAAAACTTTTTTTTTTTTGTGCTGGTGGCAGTAGAGGGAGGGAAAGTCAAGAAAGAAGAGAAGGAGGGATTGTATTACCGAATTATTATTTATACCGAGGAAACAAAACCAAACAAAACACCAAAAACTCCAGCAGTCCTGGGAGAGAGAATGGTTTCCTTCGGTACATCGTTTGTTTATAAGTTTGTTTGTCTCTTTGTATAAATTAAATATGAGTTGATATTCCGAATGCATCGTCTCTCCCTCTCAGCTAGATAAATTTACTGTTTGAAGAATATCTGCTATTGACATCTCAGGATACACTCTGCAAAATCAAGAGGGGAGAGGGAGAGAAAAGAAAAGGTGAAGAAATTTGAGGCGAGCGGCAATAATATGTTTCATAGGTAGATTTTACTAATATGGTTTAAACTGTAATTATCGATACCATATTGAATGTAGAACCATGTAAACATAACCACGGTCTGAGGCAACAGTTCTAGAGGGCTATAAATACCGCCAATAAACAATCAACCAATCACGTCGTTTACATTGTCACTGGAAAGTAAATGTTCCATCACCATACAGTAGTTAACCGTCTTCGTTTAGACAAATGCTGCTATGGCCATCTCAATGATCTCATTGCCATCATCGGGAGCCTCATTTAGGACAGGAGACTGGCATTTTTTAACAGGGTAATCTTAGTTGAAGAGAAATGACGTAGAGAATATTTGAGAAACGAACTTTATTTGTTTCAAAGAAGGCTATAAAATGGCTTATCTTGCAACAAGGCAATTCACCTTCCTGATGCCAGATTTTATTCCCAGATGAACGTGTGCAGTGTTTCCGAATTTTGTATAACCAATGAAAATAAATATCATACGACCTTTTGTCCCCAAACCAAACTTCGCCAGTTTAAAAAGTGTTTTTGACCAGTTTAAGAATTAATCCCTTTAAATAAGCCCATAACTACTTCTCTCTATAGCGACCTTTGATCTATATTGTCGTCTAACTTAGGTCACTCTTATTCGGTGCTTTAAGTAAGGACGCCCATGTTCTTCTTTATCTCTCTGTTTATTGAACCATTAGCTTGATCATAGGGGTGACAGATTTTTTTAAAAAGTGGCGAATTGAGAATAGCTGTGACTGTGACAATTAACAACAACAACAACACCAACAACAACAACACAAAAATTATATGGTCCAGCAGTGGCCTTCGTATCTTGTTATAAGGACCATGGTTCTGCTACAGACATTTCAAATGGCAGTCAATAATTATTTGATTGTATAGATTCTTCGACCAATGTCTTAGCAATGACTGTAGCTGCTTTACCCATTAAATTTTCGTCTGTGCACTTTTCATCTTGAATTTTCTTCTTCGATCATTACCTAGCTCGCTGATCCGATTTTTTTTTTTCTCTGGTACAGTAAAATCTCTACCGTTTTTTTTGTTTTGTTTTGTTAAACTGAAAACAGTGATTTCTGTCTGTTTTATGCATTACAAACAAACGCGATTGTTGGAATAAAACAATTTGCCCATTACACATTCGGTGGCACGAATCAGCCCAGCCCAGGGTTTTGCGCGGTATGTTCTCGGCCCAAGCACAGAGTGAAGAGTCCGAGGCCACTAGCGAAGCGCGTCATGCCTCAGTGTGCATAATCTCATTGGTCGTAAACATTGGAGGGGGACGCCAAATTTTGACAGGTAGGCGGGGCGAGACAGCAGATCTGTGTACACGAGTGTTCAAAGGGAGATTACTGCGTGTTTAGCTGTAGCTATTCCGTCGACTGTGCAGGATTGTTTCCCGTGCAACAGACTTTTTGCTAGACAGCATAGGCGAAATCAAAACAAACAGTTTGTCACTGTGAAATCCAGGTGGTCTCCCTTGTTTAAATAGACATGGAGTCTAAGATTTTCCGTTGTTTCACTTCGTGACTGCAGAGTTCAACTATGACACTTTAAAAAAAAATTGTTTCGGTAGAATGGCTGTCATAGATAATCCATAATCCTCGATACCGGTGTTGAATGCCCATTGCTTATGTCAATGTAGGCCTACAGACTTTTGGAAAAGGATGTGAAATTTCGGAAAATGGTGTGGTGAGGACCGTGAAGACGATGCAAGAAGTGGTTACACTTACTGTGACTAACAGATCATATACGTGAACATTATTAACTCTTTGCTTTCTGAATACCCCAAACCTGCCTTTCCAATCATTGTCTCCATTACAAAAGGAGTAATAGATCTGACGGCCCAGTCAATCAGCTGATAAGCAGCTAGTCTACGATTTTTTAAAAAATGTTTGTTTTTAATTTTTGTTAATATTTCTTATTTAACATTTCGTTTGTGTAAAACGAAGTTGGCGATCGTGACTTGTCATGTATATTAGACATTTTGGCCATTTCAGAGGCGTAGACTGTATAGAAATGAAATGAGACGGAATCATTCATAGTCACCTGTTCGCGTCAAACAATCCAGAAGAGATGGTGCTGGATGTGTAAAGTACGTTGTTCTCGTACTTGGTTGTACAGGTTACCTAGAAATTATGTAGACCAAGCTCCGCCACTGTCGAGGCATGCCGGAGGTGTTGCGCGTTGAAAACAAAAGAGTTTGGTGTGAAGTGAAGGTGCGACGTGTCTATGTCGTGCAGTGATGTTTGCTGTCACTGGCTGCTGTACAAGCCGTCATGTCTCTGTCACAAGTAGCGCCGTCTTGTCTGTGCCTGCTGATACTTGGCGAGACAATGACATGGATCAGACCTGTCATTCTGCCTGCTTTTAACTTGAGCAAGACCCCCCCCCCNCACTTAAAAAAAAAAAAAAATTGCACAGCATAGCGTACATGTAAATACATAGACACCCCTCATCTCCATTCTTATACGAGATTCGTGTCTACAAGGAATGACAGACTATTTAGCCTCACTGTGTCCATTGCGGTAGGCCAACAATCAAGATGAGGCATATTACATTTGATATCACTGAAATTTAAGAGAGAGAAAGAGGGAGAGAGAAAGGAGAAGAAGTAGGAGGAGAAGAGAATTAACAAAGAAAGAACAATCAAGAGAACAGCTATCAGGAAATTAAGATCTTTGAATCGGATCGGGAGAAAGGAGTGAATTCGATACATGGCATGGCATATTGCTGGATGGCAATCCCAAACTCTCACTACAATAATACTGTACGTGTATATTCCTGGCTCCTGTAAAATACGACACTTTTGTGCCTGTGTCTTCACCAAAACGCGTGTGTCTTCAGTCCCTAATTACTTTCCTACTCACTCACACACACTCTTGACTATCAGTTCCATAGAGGAAAGTGTCCACTCCCAGAAATACAAAGGTGGAAATGAGCTAACAAATAATGAAGTGGTAACGAAGGAGACGTGTGGCTTTCCAAAGCTCCTCCCGTTCTACGTTCACTTTCCCTTCTCTTCCTATCTACTAAGAAAAGGTCTTCGGAAACAGGTTTTCCGAACATGTCTTTCAAAGAAAATATTTACATGTTTTCAAAGCAATCACGAACATTTAACTTGCCGTTCCCATAACATTAATGATAGTTTGTTCCCCTCCTTCTCCTCCTCCTTTATTGGTAGTTCTCGGTCAGTCCTGTCTTGTGCTCCTACTCTCCCCCATTCTCATCTCCCAGACATCCCCCCCCCCCCCCCCCCCCCCNCCGCCCACCGACCATAACCCATGTACTCGCACATTCCTCCACTCTCTGTAGCCCATGTGGCTCATATTCCACCGTGTGCTCACTACTCCCTAGTGGAAGGAAGCTCGCCTGACGTTTACGATTCTTTTATGAGCGCAAACATTTCTGCTGCTCTTCGCCTGTTAACAGGTCCACATTTCATACTTTACCTCTCTCTCTCTCTCTCCAGGCTCCCACTCTCTCCTCTCTCTCCCTCTTTCTCTCTCTCCCACTCTCTTTCTCTCTCTTCTCTCTCTCTCCCCTCCCATTTTAGTCACTCATCCATTCTGTGTTGGGATTTTTGGGTATAACAAAGTCATGTTGCATATAAACGTGTTCAACAACATAAAGTGTGGTGAACCCCATTTGTTGAGGGGCTTTTTACAGTTCAAAAGTCAAAACCAGGTCACACGGCTTACTCACACTCGCTTAACCCCAACCTTTCCTAAACTTCCACAGAGTGGCAGTTAGATATAGTCCAGTATATGAAACTGTTAAAGTAACAAAATAATAATATGTTGCATGCTGAGATTTGTCGAAGGGTAATTTGAAATGGACGTGAAAATAATGTACCCATTACTATTTGGAACTGGGGCCAAGAAGAACGGTAATTGCACCTTGTAGATGGCTCACATTTTTACCGAGTTACTGCCCTTGCATTGCGTCCCCCATATTTCCCTGTATCCCGACCTACGTTTCTGGGATAATTGTAACAGGGCTGTATTATAGATAGATATTATATCTTTACAGCAGCCTATTCCCACCTGAGTTCGCTCACTCACTCACTCACTCACTCACTCACCCACTCACTCACTTACTCACTCACTCACTTGAGACAAAGATTCATAGGTGGAATAAAACAACAGCAAACTAGTTGAAACCGCCAAACAAAAAGTCTCCGCTTCACACCTCCCTCTCCTCTCCTTTCGCTCTCTGTGAAATGTCCGGCTTAGGTCACTGGTCACACTACTGTGCGTGATCAGTTCAAGACAGTTGAAAAGTTTCACCTTGTATGTAGACAGTAAGCAACAAATTCTGTTCCCTAGCACTGTTGTGAAATTACCGCTACGTGACATTGTTAGGAGAGATTGTGCGTTTCGAGTTTTAAAGTACAACCTTATGAACATAAAAGAGCTCCTTGATGATTGATACCAGCCAGCCAGTCACGCCCCCTTTTTTTGTTTGTGTTTTTTTTTGTTTTAGTTCCTAGGTTTTACAGTAATGTGTAAGTTATTCCAGTACGAAGACTACCACCCCTTTCTCTCTTCTCTTTCCTCCTACACCCTCCTACTTTTCACATCTTATCCACACTGGATTTAAACATAAACATATTCTGCCACAATCGCCTTCACTTCACTCCCCCTCCACTCTTCCTCCTCCCATCTCCACCCACTCATGGAAGATCGTACATTTCTCTCGGAAACTAACTTGATTCTTCACTGCTTTTCCGTGGAATGAAAGAAGAAAAAAAGTCTCCCTGAGCATAATCTGCGATATGGCTGGGGCCAGAGAAAGATACTGTCACATGTGGCATGTTGAAGATAGTGCACCTACTGCCGTAACGAGCTGCAAGACACACGGAGCCAAATTATGGAGTGGGCAGGACAGGAACAGGGCAGAGATGGGATGTGAAGGAACGGAGAGACAGGCAGGTGGCAGCAGTGTGCGCGAGTGAGAGACAGGGGAAGATGAAGAAAGATAAAGGTTGAAAAGTGATATAATTATATCAATATTTACCTGCCCCTAATATCTTTATTTGTCCATTAATCTCTATCCTTCTAATCTTTCCTTCCATCCTTCCTTCCTTCCTTCCTACCTTCCTTCCTTCCTTTTCCCTTCCTTCCTTTCTTCCTTCCTTCCTTCCTTCCTTCATTCCTTCCTTCATTACCATTTCATCAGCCAAGGACTACCTTTCTTTCTTTCTTTCTTTCTTTCTTTCTTTCTTTCTTTCTTTCTTTCTTTCTTTCTGTATCGTTCTTTCCTCCCAAACACATCTGCTATTCGTTCCCCTTTCATCTATTTTAGCTTAATTTTATTACCTCATCCAGATGTCTTTCCGATCCCAGTTTTTAGCTTTCGCGTGGAAAACACACGAGCCAGCCCGCCGTCTTGCTTACATATTTCACGAGAGGCGCGCGGGGAGCCGTCGGGGAAGATCTGCAAAAAGTATCCCAGACTTTTCTTCAAAGGATTTTGCCTAGATAGTTTTGTCGATTGCCGTGAAGGTTTTGCTATTCATAGGAAGGCAGGCGAAAGAAAATGAGGCTGGGGTGTCTTCAAGCCGAACGATCCGCCGAGAATTTCTTCTGTTGTGAATGTTTGCAGCTTTTCTTTCCGATTATCAGGAGAGGCTAAGTGGAATATGATTCCCTCCACGTTATCTACTGCTTTCCTTCTCCACACATCTTCTCTTCTCCTTTCGCGTCTTCTCCCTTGCCTGTTTTTTTCCGTGGTAGTCTTTCAGTAAAGTTATACTAGAGAGGGAAGTGAGGGCAAGAAAAGGGAGAGCTGAGGCAAGTGCCGGCAATAAACTTCCCACTAAAGCCCATTTCGACACTTTAGCATAATTTTTGAAGGAATAACAAGAAGAAAACTCACAAAATTCTCCCTCCCTTGGGTATCATGTAAAAACTCCGACTCCCGACTCACTTAGAGGAAACTGTATTTTCATAAAGGGCCTTTTTGCTTTTACCAATGATGCAAACCTCTCTCCACACCATAGACATTTTGACGCATATTTAGACTATATAGAGTTGACCAATGTCCACCAGAAAGATCTGTTCCACCCTTCCGATCATGGTAAACTTTTGTGAAGTGTTGTAGAAAGTATTGCTGTTTCAGAAAATGCAACAAAATTTTAGCAACCGCGTAGTTGTGGGTTAACGTATTTTCAATCCTATCTTTTCTGAAGTATTTGAGCTGTATTCGCTTTCTCCTTTCACAACTTTCTCCCCCACCTTCAGCCCCGACCTAAATCAGGTCATCGTTGATGTTCAGCTTATCTGATTTTGTCTCTTCCCCTCCCCCTCCCTCTCCTCCCAACTCTCATTCGTTTTTTTACTAAAAATTATGTCATACTTCACATCCCTGGCACTTGAGATCTGAGGTTTTTTTTTTGCTTAACGCTAGGATTATAGGTCACGAATTTGTTGCTCAACAGTTGCCGTTGTAATCAATGGGCCGAATTTAACAGAAAAGGGGACACTAGGATCCCAGGAAGCTACATGATTCCCACTCCATTCACATCCAAAGTAGCCTCAGTGAAGTCTTATCCACCTCAGTAAAGCCAGCATAAGGCCCCCACGGATTCTCTATTACCTGAAATAGACATGAGCCCGAGGGTAGACAAAGTTGGAACAGACTTAATTTATTGGATGTTTTATGGTGGAAAATCCTCTCTCACAGAACTCTATAGCCCCCTCTTGACCTCTGGAAGGAAGGTCATCAGAGTATAGGGCGGTGTCAACACAAAATGCCAACCCTAATGATAGTACCGTGGCACCGGTGTCGGGAATTCCCGCTAACCATCCCGGGGTAAATTTATCTCTTGTCTTTCCGTAAGCGAAATCCATGGCTGGGATTTAATTAATCTGCAGGCATCAGGGAACATTCGCTTGTCGCTCCTATTTCACATCTCTCCGCTTCTCTACTTATCTTTCTTTTTCACTCATTTTCTGTCTCTCTATATAACATCCACTCCTGGCTCTATGTCTCTCTATTTACATTTTTGTCCCTCCCCTTCACTGTTTGCTCGCTCTTTGTCACTTGTCTCGCTTGCTTCTCCTGTCTTTCTTTCTCTAGAAATCTATCTTTTCTATTCACTATATTTCTCTCTTTCCTCTTTCCCTCTCGCTTGTGGTGCTTATTTTCCATTTGTTTCTCTCTCTCTCGCTCTGTCTCTCTTTCTCTCTCTTTCTTTATTTCTCTCTCCTCGGCACCCGTGTGTGATCTGTGTGTGGGGAAGTGTGTATGTTTATGTGTTTTCTTTCCTTCCCTCGCCGTCATTCTTTATTTTCTTTCTTTCGATCATTTTCCCATCAAGATACGTGATTAGTTGTCGTGCTGTCCTCTGCTCTTCATAACCACCTTGTAGTGTTTTAATAGCCTGGCGGAAGAGAACAAAAGACCTACACAAAACAAACGCAAGGAACTCGAAGGGAATGAAGTCTGGAGAAAAGAATGGATCACATTACAAGGGTTCATTTCCCATCAGTTGTTGAGAGAAAAAGGATAAATTACGATCATTACGGTACGGGAGAAGAAAATGGAAGCGAAGAAAAACTCTGACAGGTTTTGAAATGCAATCCGCCTGACTTTGTCCGCAAGGGACGGACGTGAACTGACTGCTCTTATTGAATGCTATCCCCATATTTAACGACAAACTCTGGCTGGGCTCAGGAAATTTATGGAGATTTTGAAAAAAAAAAAAAACCCATGGCGAGTTTTTAAAGCTGGTTCTCTAATAATCGATATCTACCTTTTCTTTAGTTATGAATCCCCTCAGTGTTCATATCGAGATCATTATCACCAGCATTATCATCATTGTTGCATGAGGTCTATTCGAAACTAGATATTAGTCTACCTTGCAACTTACATCTTAAATTTGGCATTTCATACCTTGATAATTATCAACACCAACATCAGTTGTGATCTTCCCAACCCGCTCTCTCACTCCCGCCCACTTCTCATTTCCCTCCCGCACCCCTCTTCCCCTTATTTCTTCCTCAATTCCCCTGAGCGATCAACAACATTCTATGAGCAAGACTTGATCTTAGACACTCGACAGACTTCGAGTAGCGACAGCGGGCGACATCCAGACATAAGACAATGACATGAAAGGATGACCTTTATCATATAAGACAGAATAATCGTAAATAAAACAAAAAAAAACCAAAAAAAAAATGATGAGGAAATACAAGGATTGAAGGGATAGGACAGAAAGAGGATTACCGACAAATAGTGAGAAAGAATCAANTGGGGGAGGGGGGTCAGAGGGGGAGAAAGACGGTCAAAGCAACTATCAGACGAAGAAAGATGGACAGAGGAGAGTGAGAAGGTGTGCGCTATGACCATATTCAACTTGAAAAGTAGAGTGTTTCATGATTGTGTGGGGAGGGGAGCCGGGGAATCTCTTCCACTTCATGACAACCTTGAGAGAGAGGCGACAGAGTGACGGCATTGAAAGCTCTGATCTGATGCTGCGGTTAAGACCACGAAGAAAGAGGGGAAAAAAGACAGAGAACGTACATCAAAATTTGTCTGCTTTCCTCATCACACGAAAGAATTCTCGTATTTTTCTTCACGGTTGTTCACGATATAGCGAGAGACTTCAAGGAGTAACGCGCGGCATTTGCCTTTGAGTATTCGCGACTTTCGTCAAGCCTGTTTGAGGAACTACTGTAAACGTATTGTCCAGATATCTGGCATCTCCCTTTTCCTCTCCACCTCGCTCACTTTTAAGACGCCTTACTGCTCCTCAAACACCTTCATCAAACGTCAGGTCGTGTTTTCTCCTGTGCCAGGAAAACATGAACTTCAAATTGTCGTAATTACGACATCTATATTCACATAAACAGCGGTATTTACAGTTAAGCAGAGTCAATTTATGTGAAAACTCGTGTTTTCCTTTTGCGCTAAGGTAAGCTCAGGAAGAAGATTGCGTCGTGAATCTGTTTTATGAGGAATAACAATTTTCCCCACTCTTAAAGTACATGCGAATTCCACAAATGAATTATAGAACAACTACATACTGATCACCTAAAATACTCCGCCTCAGACAAAGGAGCTTTACGGTACCGACATACTGTACGCTCACCAACGGTATCTCTTAACAGCGACGAGGGCATGCCTCATAAACGCTGAATATTCCTCTTTGAACGGGTTAAAAAACACGTCAACACGGCCTGTCATCGGTGTCTACCATCTTCTACTTCTTGGCTCACTGGCCATCCATCCCTTTTTCACGAGCACAGCTATGCACTGTGCAGAACAAAAATGCCAAGCTTGTTAAAAAAAGCAGTAGCTAGACAAGGTGGGCTAAGGGCTAAGGGGGCTATATTCCCACACATATCAATATATATAGTCTTTGTCCCTATCCGCAGCAATGAGTTCCAGGGGCGTCCCATATGATCATGATCCTGAGATCTGTGAATTACACGTCTCATTTTACCCTCCAGCACAACGCCTCATCACATGCGTCACCTCCCCTGAAATACCCCGTTGCAGGTTAAGTCGAGGAAAGACATCGAACCTTCAACGCTAGTAAATAATGGTCTTTGTGTTCAAATACAGAGACAATAATTTGAGTTTCAGGTCTGTTACTCATCCAGCGTGTGAATATCATCTGGAAAGTAAATGTTCCATCACCATGCCTCAAGGACGTAAACATCACTTAGATGATCAAAATTCAGGAGATCTAGGTCATATCAGAGACTGAACAATTTACCAGTTAGTAATTTTGATGACGTCATAAAGTTTTATTGTTCGGGAAAGGCTGTTTCCAGCTTTCATGGTGTAACGTTTTCGTGGTGCTCAACGAGGTTGGTAAACGACTTCTGGAATGTTAAAGACAAACTGCATCGTCGTTGACTTTTTTTGAAAGGTAATTTCTTTTAAAAAGAGCTGCAGGAAGTTATTTTTAAATTGTATAAGTCATCTGGTGACATTTTTTATCTTTAAAATATGAGAGGATGTCATGTATTAGTTTATTAGTTATGATGCCAGAAGTACGTACTGATAAAAAAAAACCAAAAAAAAACCCACTTTTTTAGCACTGAAATGAATCAGTCCAGGGCAATGAGAAATTTGAAAAGACATGCAAAGGCATTATAATCGGGATTATTAAAGACCTGTTTATTCTATTTTTTAAAAATTTTGTCAAGATCTTACTACAAAATGTTAAAAGCTTTTTTTCCTCGTGTGATTTTCATCACATGTATCACTGTTGTCACCAGCATCATCATTTTACCAGTGCAACAGCATCACTTTGACGTTCATATAATACTTATCATCATTATATGATTTATTATGGTTGTATTCAATGTCATGAAAAATGTATTGTATTTGTATGTTATGCTTTACAGATAAATAAAGTTGAGTTTAAAAAAAAAACAAACTTACAAAAATTAAAAAAAAAACAACAAAAAAACTTTACTCCTCCCTCCTTCCCTCGCCCCACCGCTCCCTANCCCCCCCAAAAAAAGCTTCTTCTCGTTGGCCGAGAGTGAATATTGACCTCTCCATACTTCTTTTTGGGTAGTGTTGAATGGGGGTAGAGGACACCTCATTGTCCAGCGCCCATTGAGCATTATGACGATTTCCCAAACCAGGGATTGTAATGGAGCTATGCCTGACGCAGCCATATCTCGTAAATCTTGGCGTGGACCACTAATTTATACCATGATTACTACCACTTCCAATCAAAATGACATGATGAAACCTTGCATGCGGCTTTCTATTTGAAAAGACGTTATAAATCTTATTGTTTAATTATTGGATCTGCTCCTGATCGCAAAATTCCTTATCTGAGACCTATTAAAGTCAGCCGTCTTTTCTCTTTTACCGGTTCACGAATATTAGAAGATTTATTTCAGCCCCTCTTTCCTTTCAGTGTTGGTGCAAAAGCGTACGGAGAAATTACCTGTAGATTATTATAGCCCTTGTAATGAAGCATTCATCGTGAATGGAAATCAACCAGAAAAATCTTATTGTAAACCTTCTGTTATTTCCTGCTCACTTAACTAACGCCGAGCATTTTTTTTTTAAACTAACGTAATTTATGCTACTCGTGATCGTCAAAAGATAGTGCAGTATAAACAAATATATTCTTTACGTCTTTTCAAATCAATGACCGTGTCTTAAAGTTTACTTCGAAATTCCTATGAGAAAATGTCCTAGTCGGGGTTCAAATCACACTAAGATTTACGAGCGATAGATGACTTTAGGCTAATGACGGTTCTCTTTTATAGGAGGTATAGCTGCACACCACGTCATCCTCCACAAGATGAGTGGTGGCGTATTTAGTAATAAAAATAAGCTGGTTAATTCCTTTCCTTAACTTTTTTTTTTGACAGACATAATTGCAATAGCACTGGCTAGCTAATATTCGTACCATCTTGCGCGTTTTGCTTCACTGTGTCCAGTTATTAATACTTATTATGTAGCTTAACTATACCTGGCATATAAACAGCCAAATACTGATGTTCAGGTATCTTCTTCATGTAAGCATGATATTTCTTTTACCTTGCATCTTGTAGAGGATGCAAACGAAAGAAGTCTCTGTCAGAGTTCCTCTCTCCCGGCTCTGACTAGAGGCAGATAGATTCCAAGGCACCGCTCTCGCTGTCATTCATCCTCCTCGCCGTCTTTTGAAGTTCAACTATCTGAGAAAGATGGATTTCCAAAGTAAATAGTTTCTATTATTGCATCAAAGAGAAACGGGTTGCTTGTTTTTGTTTTTGTTTTACCGGTTTTTTGGGTGCTCGCTGACAAATTGCGTTTCGTAAACGTTTAAGCAGATCTCGCGTGTCGGCGAGAATTTCTGGCCCCGCCATGTCAGTTGGTGTACGGGGCCCTGTTGGAAGAGGATCGTCCCAGGGGCAGACAACTCAAGACTGAGCAGAAAGCGCAAGTCGCAATTAATCATGTTTTATTTTCTTAAAATCATCTGTTTATTTTACGAGTTGGTGTTTTCCACAGTGTGTTGATTGCTCTTCTGTGGAGTCTATAAATAAATAAATAGGTTTAAGACTTCAAAGTAAACGTCTCCGCAAACCTGCAAACAACCAAGAATGTTTGTCAAGTCTCATGTAGATCTGCTCTGGTTTTCGTGAAAGATCATAGTCAAAGCTGTCAATATAAACTGCTCTACATAATATTTTTTCATGTTTGAATCTGTAATCGCCCTGGAAGGTAACAAGGCCCTCAGCACGTATCAGTTTAGCCAAACGGCTGGATACTCTTTGCCGTCTTTTAATGAAGAGTGATGCTTTTATGAAGCTGTTGAAATGTGACGCTTCTATCTTGGAAATATCAGCCAAAAATACAAGAGGCACAAGGGAAAGAAATGCTTGTGATCTCCGGGCTCCTCTGTCCGCATCCCTGAAAAGTGAGCGGTTTTGTTCCGCGTGTTTCACATTTCTTGGTTGCAGTTTTGTGTTGCGATATGTCAAAATGGATTGAGTCAAAGAGTACTCATTCTTTTAACCTGTCATCTCCGGAGATGTTTGTCTCAATATCGCCAGCATTTGTCTCTGAAACAGGGCTTGGTGGAGAAAACACGAAGAAAACTGACGTAAACTAACAGTTTTCACAGACAGAACCCGCTCCCGGTTTTTTTTTTTTCCCTTGAAAGCAAGATCAAAACTTAGCTCTGTATGTCTTGATACTCAGAGGAGACAAGTTCTGGAAGAAGAGATAGGGGGTCATGGTGGAGACAGAAGGAGTAGTAGACATAGCCCGTGTTTTAAGGCTGACTTGATAAACCGTACAACGTCGTAGAGAAAATGAGTAATTTATGTTCTGCCTTCTGCATTTGCCAAGGCTATTGGTCATAAAGTGACATCTGAAGACTGTACAATAAATGTACCTATTAGTAATCTGTCTGGCTCAATATCACTGACCACAGCGCATAGAAGTCATTGCGCAAGTAGGCCTGATTCCAGATGATCTCACAAGACTGTGATGAAAGACTGGCTACCGTGTAAGTCTATCTTCTTTCCGCCCAAATATTCCAGGTGTCACTCATGAGGGTAAAAATAGTTAGGCTGACAAGAGCAGTGGGCGGGTCACACCTTATTATTTTGTTAGCGACTTGTCTCCGAAAGTATAATCCCATATAGTGACGGCCTAGTAAGGATCCTGATTCCCCTTCAGCTCCAGACGACCAAATTATGCCATGGATGAGAGCACGAGACATAAAATCACAGTTAAGCCTCTGATAAACTACTGAACAGAAAGTTTCGCAATACAATAGCTAGGTCGGTCGGTTCAGGACTAAGCACGAGACCTTAGTCATTATACCCTGTCTCTCTTCATCGTCCATCTTCGATGTTTAACGTGCGGCTTCATTTGTCATAAACCTCCCACTTGTTTGTTTTCTTGCAGAATTTTAACGCGTTATTGAAATTCGTTTCATGAGTTTGATAAATATCTCTGCTTACAAATGATCATAATTGTAGACGGACAAGCATAACCTCAGTGATACCATATCACTCCCCAAATCACCCGGCAACTCCCTCCCCGAAACCAACAGACATACACCACTGACCCTCCTCTCTCCCAACGGTTCTTGGCCTACTTAACTATAATGTCAAGTGAGCCTTCATATTTCCTCCCCCTTCCCACGTCATTCAGTCCATTGTCCCTTCTCACCTGAAATCATGTACCTCTAATTCCGCACCCATCATGGGTGACTCGCCCAAAGTAATATACACTATGAGGCCCGTCCGAATTGGGTTGTCGGTCTAGGCCACAGTAAATACAATCAGGAAGAAAAAGAGAGAGAGAAAGAGAGAAAGAGAGAGAGAGAGTGAGAGAGAGAGAGAGAGAAAAATATATATATATATACATAGAGAGAGAGAGATGGTATGTGCTCTTTGTTTTGCATCAGCTCATACCTGAAGCGTCTCTTTATCTATCCGAGTCCATGTTGCCAGTGTTGTTGTTGTAGCTACTAATTTTGTCTCTGTCGTTGTCGATATTGATGATGATTATGACGTTTGCTCTTGTTGACGTTACTGCTGCTGTTGTTCTCAGTATTTATGCTGCTGTTTGCCATTCAGCGAGTTCATAAGAAACGATTGCACTTTAGCTTTCGAATCACCATCAGAATCGATATCATCAGTGTCCTAGCAATGAGAATATCACATTCACAACTGCGATCGTTACCATTTCCATTAACAGCAACATTATCATTACTTAATGCAGCACTGTCCCATTTACTGTCACCACTATCACCACCACCGTCGTCATTTTCATCACCACCGCTAGCTTTTTTTCCCCTCTCATTATTACTTTCATCTTCTCTGCATTTACCACTATGTGATAAGTATCTTCATAATAACATTACTGCTTTCGCCATCATTATTCCTACCGTTACCACTATCATCATCACTGTTACAATACATCGTCAGCAGACTGTCATTGTTAACACGGTCACTAGTCGCTGCACCATTGCCGACAAACTAATCAGCGTCATTCAAAACAACATCTTCAACGTTTGTATCTGAATTCAAGAGCATAAATATAGAACACAACTCACAATCACCAAGTCCATCACTGTCATTCTGACAAAGGCGAGAAAATCATTGTCATCATTTTCATCATTTTCATCATTATCTTCTCAAGCAGCGTTCTCAGCTTCAACTTCCTGTCATATTCCTGCATTCACTAGCACGATTGTGACTGCTGCGATTATACTGGCACCACAATAACAGAACGACAGTCGCACAGACTGATGTATGATAACAGATACCATGCTGTTATAGTCAGCCTCAGCCTGCACAGACAGCGTCTGTAGCCACAACAAACAACCGCAACAGCAAGTATCTCACGCCCACTGAGAAGCATCATCAGCAGTCTTTGCAAACATTATAATTCTTTTTACTGTCACCATCTTATCAAATCATCATCATCGTCATTACACTTTATCATACCTCTACTCACTCACATTTTCAGCCATAACAGTGCTGGGTACACTGATCGTGCACTGTGGTGCACACAGTGTTCACTGTCCGGCTACGGACGAACTGGCACACTTACACTTACACCTGACATTTCCATTTCTGCGAAGGGGAGATTTGATGGCGTCTATGTCCTTATCCGAATGCGGGGAGTAAATTCTACGTTCGCTCCGAAATGTTAGCATGGACAATCTGATATCTGAGCAGATCGATTTTCCCAATGTTACTGATTGGGTAATAGATGGGTACCTGACCACTCTTCTTTTCCCATCTCCTACTCTTAGAATGAATAGAACTGTTCCTTATAAATATCTGGTTCAATTTGCCTGCCAGCTCGTGGACAGTGAATCACCTGTTGTCCTGATCGGGGTATATCCCAAGCAAAAGACCACTGCCGTCACTGCTCATCACCACCAGCGCCATCTTGAGCTGCCACCCTGCCACATCACCTGTGCGTCTCTTGTTTACCCTGGAGAACCGAGCGTGTGGTAACTGAGTGCACATCTCGATTCTGGGGGTCAACTCGTGACGTCACACTATCGTCAAGTTGGCAAAGGGCTCTAGTGTTAATGCTTCTAGTTTGTGAGGATAACGTCATAAGGTATACTCGTCATAGCTTCATAAGGCTTCCGCGTACCTTCAGCAACGCCATGAGGAATAGGTATACAAAGGAGTCGACAAGAAGTGAACTTGCTTGAAGTGAATTTTCGGTTAAAACGAACTTAAGCTGTCCGAATCTATTTCTTATTATTTTATAAGGGTGAAATCAGCTTCCTCCCCCAGACTTTCGCTTACAGTTAACTTTGAATCGTAGGGTTATAGTCGCCAATGTTGGGGTAAGATTTATTATCCAAATCACGTTACCCTTCCTCAGCTGACAATATCTTTGTTTCCGACTGTAACATAAGACAAAAATATCGCGATGTGAATGTTTTGGAAGTTTGCGGGGGAGGGGAGGGAGGAGGGGGAGGGAGGTGTGACTGCTGAGTCAGTCGGTCTGTCCCGTTAATCATGGACCTACCGCCGGGTAATCGCACACACATTCTTAAAACCTTCGTTCTCACCCCACCCCCACCNACCCCCCCTTTTTTTTTTAGTATTGAAGAGATGCTCCACGTAATGCAAGGGCTACTTTTACCATAACACTAACAGCGTTACTAGCATCAGAATCTTACACATTTCAGCTTGTCTGCCTTCCATACATACTACCTTCTCGTGTTCATCTCTCATTTTAAGTGAAATAAAAGGATAAAAGAAGAACAAACGAACAAAATAAAAAACAAAAATTGTATTTTTAAGCACCCAAGACACCAGTACTTAGACCTATTCTTAATGCCTGGTGTTTCCCCGAAAAATTGTTAATGTGAATTCCTGTGGAGGTGAATACTTTTCGCCGGTCCTACTCTGTTCACTTTAAGCTGATTGCACTTTTTATATAGTTATCAATCAGTATGATAGAAAATAAGTGTACCAGTTACTGTATCAGAAGTTATACGTACATCATCGTAATTAGGACTGAGGCATGCATTTGACTATAACTATGCATCCACAGTGACTGCGCAACGAAACGAGCGCAACGCCCACCTGCGTATTTCTAGGTGAAAGAGCAAGACAAAATGCACGTAAATGTAGTTTTGTACCTTACACAACAAGAACCATAATTTTTAATTTCAAAAAGTTGAGTGGCTTTTCTTATTCTGAATACGGGAAAAAACACCTCCTAATTCATAAATAGTCAAGGGAGAGAAGGGAAATAAAGAAGATTTGCTTTGCCTGCACTAACCCCGCCTTGCACTGATTTAGTGATGGTTCATCTTCCTACCTGTATTAGAAGGTCCCGTGAAGATGTGCACGAAACGATGTGCCCATTTTCTAGCGTCTTTGAACCTCCTCAGTTCGGAGCATCCATTTCTGCCTGGAAACGAGTGGTGTATGGAGCCTAAACTGAACATTCCCCGTTATGTTATTTGTATGTGAACAAGTTCATGTCAGTTTGTTTTCCATTGTAATTATTAGTGACGGGCGACGGGAATGACCCTCAGAAGTGAAAACTGCTGATAAAGTCTAAATAAGATAATGATTACACAATACTTTGGTGGGTGCATAGAGATAAAAGTTGTTTGAAGGTTGTCAATTTTTACACAACATGGCAAGCCTGTACTCCGTACATTAGCAGGTTGTTTCATCCCAACTCGTTCTCCCTGCCGAAGGGAATGCTAACGAATAGTATGGCGCTAGATTAAGTACAGAATGTCATTATATCAATTGTCAACCGTTTACTTATTTCAAATTTCACGAAAACATTCTCACTCTTCTGGCCAAGTAGCTATGACTGTGACTTTTGTTAAAAACCGCTTTTCTGGTAAAGAAATGGAAAGGTGGTGAATTCGAAAACGTTGTTCAATAGGCTGGTTTACGGATAAGTTGAAAGTAATGTATATCATACACTACATGAAGATGGAACTTTCTACTGGACATAATAAAAGAGAGAGAGAGAGGGAGAGAGAAGGGGGAGGGGTGGGGGAAAAGGGGAATGCCCCTCTACACATTTTGTATAGCATGCCCACCCAGTTATCAGATGCAAAAGCCGCCTCTGTGAATGTATACTGACTGGCTCCTCACAGACTGAGTTGTTGCACTGAGTTTCGGTTTGGTCTTGAAGTGATCTTGAGAGTATTCTTTCTTGACCCTTATTCTTTGTGTCACAGGTGTTGCTTAAAGTGAAGTTATTGTTTGCTTACAGTTTGTGCTATTCTTACTTTGTGACATCGGCATTTAATATACAATACTTCTGGTAACGACAATCATAACCATGGTATCACTGCTATTTGCTGATATTACCCACCATCAACTGTAGACTTTAAAAAATATTTGCACCTACTGGGACCATAAAATTTCCATAGACACGAACTCAGATAAACCAGCTGAGCTGACCTATTTTCGGTGGTGATGCGTGGAATGTGCATTTGCTTAGATAGACACGATGGATGTAGCCAAAACATGCTTTTGACAGTCGTTCTTAATGTAACATAATTTAAAACATCCATATTTTCTATATATTTTCCTTGCGGTACTACAATAATAACAACAGCAATTAGGAAACAAAAACAACAACACAAGATGAACCATGTAAACAAGGGCTGGCAACCGGGCAGCAGCAGCAGCACACAGACACCAACTCATTTGTACTGTACACACGCATTACACACACACACACACACACACACACACACACACACACACACACACACACGCATACCCTTTCCCTCACCCCAAGACTCTCGCGAAGGGTACATACATATAACCTAATAGGCGGCGATAAATCTAAAGAACAGCCTCTTGAGACTGCCATGCTTTGCCAGTTACCAGAGCGAAAGTTTATCTTGGCGGGGGTCAAAATGGCGATCTTTACGTCACTTTAGGTTTGGTAATACTGGTAGGAAAGCCTATCTTTCTCACTGTTCTCTTTCCTTAGCTTCTCTCCTTTTTTTTTCTTTTTGATATTCTTACATATTTTCTCTCGCTTCTTTCATTTTTTTCCCCTTCTTTCTTATGCAGTCTATCCTATGTACATCGTCGTAACTCAGGCTGTTTCTTTCGTTGTCATCATCATCGTACGTTTTCTTCAACTGTCCTTACTCTCCGTACCTCCACCTGATCCTCTTTCTGTCAATATTTTATTCCACCCCATCTTCTGATTGTAATGTCTCCGATAAAAGAACCACCCTTAGGTGCTAATGACACTTCAACATAACATTTTTGTCACCTTTCCCTTCCTCTCTAACTCAAACTATCATGCATTTGGTTTCTTCGCTATTATGGTCACTATTCTCTCCCCCTTCTCCTGACTGCCTCGTCCTGTCCTGGACTCATGAAGTGTGCTACCTCCCCCGAGCCCATGGCTCGTCCCTTGCTATGATTCATATCTAGGCTAATACATTATGTTGCACTGTCTCCACTGTTCATGCCAGACCTCTCATATAATTTGCTAATTCTCGACACTAATTCATTGCAATCCATAAACATGACTTTTTCTTCCTCTTTTTGTGGTAAAGACGCTGCTGCACTTATGCTCGATGTAATACCCGTGCCATTATGATAAATTAGTTCTTTCAAGAGTGCTACAAGGGCTCCCACCCTTATTTATTTCGCTTATTAGTCATTTATTTGTTGACTTGTGGTTATCATTAATTATGCTGCGGTTTTGAACTCAGGAAAGAAGGTTGAATAAACAACAGCGAAACTACATGTAAGTAATTTGAATATCAGAGTCGATATCAACATGGATGTCGCTGTGACCGTTTCAACCAATGAAGAGCAGCTTCCTTGAATCTGTGCTGAGCATTTTCCCAGGTCTGATATCAGAGGAGATAAATTAGGTAGATTACAGTGAAATCCTGATAAGACGTACCTTGGTTAAGCTGGCCAAGTGGTTAGAATGGCCGATTACTTGTAAATATAGTTAAGAATTACAGTTAATGACATCAGAAGACCTGGTCAGAATGGTGATCGTGTTTTCATGGTGTGACTAAATAGACAGTTAACATATTTATTATACCTAAGATATACTGCGTATGTGTCAGCTTCATGGGGGTATTCCCAACAGATGGAAGAATGAACATTTATTGTCGGTTTGCCAATACTGTCTCTTAGAGTGTTTTGACTCCATGACTTCATGATTCATAGTGATCTTAATTAATCGAAGAATTTTTGTTCATAACTATTTTCTTTTCCGATTGAACATTAAAAACGTGAGGTTAAAGTGTTGTAAATCGTATGGTTTCGTTTCTCTCCCTGTGTTACCAGGAAATTATATCAGAAGGTCTTATTTTCTTAAGTACTGAACATAGATGTATATATACGGATCTATTGTGTTAAAAGTATACTAGTATTCAAAGCTATAACTAACTGTTACCTTTTACAGCGACAGTATCTTTAGTGTAATTATTAAGTTATTTTCTCTGTTCAGAGAAGACGGTATACAAAAATGAGTGGGTCCGTGGTAATGTGTTTACGATTTGCTTTGAACAAAATGAAAACACAATGTTAGAGGGTATCATAATACAATCAACTCCGCCGGCAATGTCCTGGAAGTGTGAATAGTTCAACAAGTCTGTGATTGTGTAAAGACTGTAGTCAGTCGATGCTGTCTGCCATTTACTTTCCTTTCTGATGTTTGAGGAATAGTCCGGATAAGCGAAATGAACGAACGAGCTCATTGCAATTATGCGGTGACAAGTATGTACTAGATTTACCTTGATTCATTTTGCTAAAGAACATTTTAAAGGTTTAAAGTCAACTACTATAAAAGGATATGGTGCTAGTAAGCAAATGAATGACTCAAATTTTGACAATGTCTTCTCAGTAGCAGATACGGGATGAATTCTCTTTCTACAATATGAATTAAAATCATTATTCACCTTCGAATTATCCATGCACAAGCACATAAACTCAATAGTCATTAAATCTTGGAATGTCACATCACATCCCACGAGCCATCACTCCTCTCTCCTTGAGAGCATGTCTACCACCACCTGCTCACAAGAATCCACGCTAGTAAATGTTCATGCACAGAAGCAATAAAACCTAAGAGGTGCAAAAGATAAGCCATTGGACCCATTACTGTCTCGCCCCTTAACGTGCTATAAGTGGACACTAAAATCCCCATCGAGAAAATCCGTGAAAGCCACAATATTATTGCAACAATCTGATTAGCGTTGTTATTTATCTCTGGACACAATAAAACTCTCAGGTGTCTTTCATTTATGATTTATGATTTCTATATTATCGCTTTAAACAGACTGATGAGCTTAGAAAGTCGCTTCGCTGACCCACCAAAATAAACTAAGTTATCATTAAGCACTAAGAGCGGGTATGCTGATAACATTGATACTTTTGATCTAAGTTGTTTTTTTTTAAGGGGGTGGGGGGAAGAGGGAAAGAGTTGGGGGATCATAATAGCTTTCAACTGTTTTTCCTCTTCGTAGGAAATTCTTCAAGAGTTACGACTAATTACAATTTTGAACTCACCATCGTTTCCACTCAATTTATATTTCGCCCATGACTCCATCTTCTCATTTACTAGTGTCTTGACGTGCAAGCTATCGGGGATAGAGGGGGGGGAGGGGGGAGAAAGAGAGGGTGAGGCAGAGGTGCTCACAATGAAGTTTTCAGCAGCAATAGTAACGTGAATATGGCATCTATTCTAACTTCTGAATTTACCTAGACGAGTCGGTAACTTTCACTTTCTCTTTCAATGGAGTCAAGTGCACGAGACTTTCCTCACGTGTCAAAAGTACACGTGATGGGATTGAGATTCACGAGATTTGGACACTGGTTATTGTTAAATGCCGTGCAGATTATGAGTAATGGTGTTGCAAGCGGGCTATTTACTCACTCGTGGCTTACTCTATTCTTTACGACGGCATATTATCTCCTCCCACTTTGACGGGAGAGCAGAGTTTATGGCGCTTTCCATTTTCATCCCGATGTGAGTCCCTGATAAATCAGGCAACTACTTTCATCCCTCGAAACTTTTCTGTCAATTTCTCAACTTCACACGCACCTGATCGGATCAGATACAGCCTTAATGTATCGAGTGATTGGCAGTAAACAATCTGGTAGTTATCGAGTGATTGTCAGTTCAAAGTGCTGTTACAATCTAATAATTTTGAGAATGATCATCCTGCCTTCAGTCATATTTAACCATTAAACAGACATGTAAGTCAGGAGCTAATTATTTCCTTAACATTGATAGAGTTAACCTAGACAGTTTTACTACATACCCTTCTCGTCCTTTTTTTTTTTTTTTTTTNNNTTTTTTTTTTTTTTTGTCGACAGAAAAATATGATGGTTTGTTACAAGATGTAAGTCAGAAGGATTTTTTTCCTTTTTATGTTGACTTGTAGCCAGATTTCAGCTCATGGACGATTAAACTTTACAATGACTTCTTATTGGGCGGGGGTGAGTAAGCGAGCTCACCACACAACCGTATAATAGTTACAACATATACGACCTTTCATTGGCATGACCAGAGATGATTTTGCTCACATTCAATCCAAGATAAGAATAGAATTGCCAAATTTGGTATAGCACTGTGAGAACTGGGATAATCTGAGAAAGGCAGATTACATTGTCTAATAAGTCTGTCTCGATTTGTGAGCGATGTGGAATTAGCTCATCTCACTGACATAATCACCAGTGGAGAGACTTTACGAACAGTACTTGTCCTCTCTTGAACAGTATTACACTAGCGGTTAACATCGGTTCATTCAGGTTTTCGCTAGGTTACAGAGAAAAACAAACAAAATATCACTTAATGGGTGAGGGGTCAGTAAGAGGGTGTTCATTTTAGCGAATAAGGTAAAACGGTATGTCATGCGTGAGAGACACAGATGTCCTCACACTTTCCATAAAAACTCTTGAGACCAAGGTAGTCATTATCGTCACAACCAGCAGAGCAGCAGCAGCAGCAGTAGCAGCAGCAAGGAATCATCATCAATAACGATGACTAGAGATCAAACAAGCCACTTCCTACTAGCACTACGCCGGTGTACTCTCAACCTTACTACCAGTATCGACTGTTGCCATGGAGATTTATTGAGAACAGCCATGTTTGACGTTGTGACTCGTGAGACGTGGTGAAAAGGGGNNGGGGGGGGGGGGGAGGGGAGGATGGAGCGAAAGGCTTGCATTGCTGCATGGGACATAGTGTAGGAGCCCGGGGCAAGGTCATTGGTCTTATCTGATGATCCTTAGATTACTGAGTTCCTCTCTCTTGGAAAAAAAAAATCTCCTCCTTTGTGTGTTGAACGCACCAGAAACCCTAAGTGCCTTATCAAAGTTCTATAATATTCGGCGCCATGGACCCCTCTAATTATTCCCATCGCCCAGAAGTTGTCTCATGCCAGAGAGAAGTTTTCAGTCCCGAGCAATTCCATGCACACAATAATACGACTAGAATTAGCAAATGATACACGAGCGTGATCGGTAACACTTGGGGACACCACAATTGGCCACATGAGCACGATAATTTGAGAGTTTTGTTGGTTTTTTTTTAATGCCGATATTATGAGAAATTTGTGTTAAGAAAATTTAGAGCTCTCAGTCTATTGTCTAAAGTGGTAACAGCCAGTGTAGCACAAGGTGCAGTTGTAATGGAATTCAGAGAATAACAATAAATTAACATGTAAAACTTGTTGCTGCATGGTTAGATCTAACAGTATGACACATAAAATTATTTCTTTTCTGGCTTCTCAATAGGGAAAGCGTTTCATGACCCATCACAAAGCGCCAGGTAGATTCTAGTAATACTAAAGAAATAACTTCTAAAAATTCCCTGGCCCACGTGAAATCGAGTACTGTTCCCACATTATCATAAACCAAATCAAATATCGTTACTGTTCAGATGTAAAGACTTAGTGATTGAACAAAATGTAAATTTGTCTGTAGGGAAAGGATATGTTCTGACTGATGTAAAATTGATTTTACTATAATTATTGTCTCTGATGCGCAGCTCCTGATATCACTGTGCTCTGTTAATGCAACGTTTGTGGATACGGCCCATGTATGTATACTGTGCGAAAGTTCTTTCCCCTGCAACACGTTGCAAATTTATTAGTCGGACTTCTTGTTAACATGAAATTACCCTGCATGCGCCGAGGCAGGTGGATAAATTGAAACTCAAAACATCCTGCACTGCACTGGAAACTGTGCACATTAAACTAAACACATCTTACATGTCAGTGCTACAAGAAAATAAACTGAAAGATCCTATAGTAACCAAACTGAGAATATCCAACATCAGTTCTGCAGCTCTTTCTATTGAAATCATATCAGGGCTACAGTTAACTGAGAACATCCTACTTGACAGACAAAACTGAAAATATCCCATATAATCAGCGCATTGAAGACATCCATTAATACTTTACAGTCAACAAAACTGAAAATATTCCACGGGTCAGCGTTTAAAGTAAACTGAAAATATCTCACAGGTCAATATTCAGGTTATGAAAGGAAGAAGGAAAATAAGATTTTTGCTTACCCCGTAAGGAAATTGGTTTAGACTGCTAAGCAATGTTATACATATAGGACCTTACTTGCAATATGTCGTAAGTCGATGCCGTACTGGCAACTGACAACCAAGACTTGTCAGCCTGCTGTGTTTTGCTCCTTGTCCTTTGGATATGCTTTCACCGACCTCCCGCAGTTGACTGTGGGGATTTCTGTCTCTGGCTTCAAGATACCAAAAGGCCCCGTTGAATTCTCTGGGGCTGGAAGGGGCTACTTGTGACCCTTGATACATATCCAAATGATCGTTCCTTGCCATTTTAAAATATCTTGGAAAATGTAAAATTTGGTTATAGGGAAAGGATATGTTCTGACTGACGTAAAATTGATTTTAAATTTATCAGTCTTCAGGGTCTGTAATCCTCACCATGATCTCCACACGTAATGAGGTATGCTTCTTTTTGCAACTGCTTTTTTTTAGTCTTCCCGGAATTTAAATCTAACTCCCTCGTGATAGATCCGGAGATATGGGGTGGTACAGTTTGACAAGTAAATATACATTGGATTAGTTTGAACCACACACCTTCTGCATATTCACAATAATAAGAGCCCTACAGAAAGGTGGTAACTCAAATCAGGAGTAAGCGGCTACAACCGTATACTATGCTGCTCACACTAGACTGGGTAGGCGCAAGTGCCATTCTTGTAAAGGTGGACTTGACTATCACAGACGTCTTTCTGATTCTCAGCAGACAGCGATTGGATCGATGCTAATGCAGAGGTCCTTTACATCTTGTCTTTGTGCGTTCTTCTTTCGTCTGCTAATATCTTTTACCAATACCCCACCCCATAAATGATATCTTGGCTGGGCCTCCACTCTATACAATAATAGTCTGGCTCGTGTAGTGCCAACGACAATGCATTTCCGATGGAGTGACCCGACTACTCAGTTGCCTCCCCAAGCACGCACGGAGACCATAACCTATTTATTCCCCATTATCATCAAGACCCATAAAACATACTATTTGCACGCACACACACGCGCACGGGATGAGTTACAATGATCCGGGGGAAATACCGACATTCCGTTACAGTCCCCCATGAATCAAAGTGGGAAACGATAGAAGATAATAGGGCCCGGGGAGGGAAGGGTGGAGGTAAGAATATGCGACATATCTACCCTTCCTCCTCACCCCCC
>JAWQUT010000009.1:1232688-1263448 GCA_033807755.1 Ellobium chinense | reverse complement strand
GTGGGGCAGGGAGGAGAAGAGGAACTTTCCATAAAAGCACTCAGAGTAAACAGCTGCAACTGCTTATCATCTGTGCTTTCATAGGTTGAGAGTCGTTGGTATGGTTATTTCCGGAATGGAAATCGACTGAGCATCGCTAGCTGGGTTACACTTTAGGACATTGTGAGGATTTTATTGTTCTGGCCACTGAGTGATGGCGTCCAGCTAAGAAAACTCAAACAAGTTAACAAAAGAAGTCCTACTGAGCTGTGCAGTACACCGGGAGAGACCAGCAATGTGATGAAGTACCATATTATTACTACTGCTCTTTTCATCAGTGCAGATGGACTAAGCAGTGTGTGGCCCACATTAGTCGAAATTATAAGGATTTCAGTTTGCTTTCTCCCTTTGTCAGGGCACACTATCTCTTGCTCCTGCAATGCATTTTATGATTGATTCTACCAGTGTTTGAGAGACATGGCCTGCTGCAGTACTATGTCCCTGCATTAGGGATGATCTGTAGCTTTGTTGACCTTTTCCTTATCATATAGTTTTCTTGCTATGCTTCTTTGTCTGATAAAGTAGTGTGCTTAACACACAATTTTCATACACAACAAGTTTTGATGTAAAGTGTTTGTTGTCCCATTTTTGCATTTTTTTTTCTTTTTGGCAGCTTGCTACAGGTGTTTGCTGCTTTTACATTTAATGCCGACTTCGTTTTCCAGACCTTCATTTACTGCGTGACGTTACCACGCAACCTTGATAACATAACTTCTCTACACCCTATAGTAACACTGTTCAGTATTGTGGTTGGCGATGGTGTGTTCCCTTGGGCAAGAGCTACAGTTTACTGTCTTCTTTGTCTGATGATAAAGGCAAAATCTTCACAGGCTGCGGCATGTATGTCCATCATGACCTGCAGCTGTAAATTTGTTGTGAGAAAACAGCGCAGGATCATGTGTACAAAAAAATGAGCATATTTTTTTCTTCTTTTTTGCCTTAAGTCAGACAAGGCTGCACAAGGACCCGTCCGTTCTTTAGTGAAGGGAGACACGACTTGGAAAATCTTTTAAAAGCATGATGTAGCAGGACCGCGGAGAAAATACTTGTACAGTGAGACGGGGACAAACACGTATCTGCTCACTCATCAGTGTGAAGCAGTACATCAAACTTAAGGCATGTCGTCTTCTTGGAAGGCTGTGATGAGTCTAAGAATTTTGATGGACACCGTCAAAGGGAAAATCAAGGAGGCAACTTTGGCTAAGGAGGTTTCGCAAAGGTCTGAATGTGTCAGATATAATTACGTCTTGGTTTACTGTTTATATTCACCCTTGTCACGTTTTCCTCTGTGTGTGTGAAACTGAGTCCCTACTCTCACTAAAGGAAAGAGAGAGAGAGAGAGAGAGAGAGAGAGAGAGAGAGAGAGAGAGAGAGAGAGAAGAGAGAGAGAGAGAGTGAAAGGGATCATTGGGTTCTGGGAAAAACTACAGTCTGATTTATGTAAGAAAAAGAGAGAAGATAGCTATATCTTAAAAACAGCGTGGAAGTGAACAAGCAGAGGATATTGAAAACAAGCAGGATATTACATCACTTAAAGTTTTGAGCAAAGAGAAAGAGAGAGAGGGAGAGAGACAGAGACAGAGACAGAGAGTCTCTGTCTCTGTCTCTCTCCCTCTCTCTGACAGAGACAAAGACAGACAGACAGACAGACAGAGAGACAGACAGACAGACAGACAGACAGACAGACAGGCAGAGAGATACAGACAGAATGAGAGACAGAGAGAGAGGAAAGGAGAGAGGGAGGCAGTTGCTTTTGACAAGTCTGAACCGCAGATCACCATCATCAACAAAAAGTTTCGTGTAAGGATGAGATAATGTGTTTCTTGACTGCCAACAAAAAAGACTGCCTCACTCCGTTATGACCGTCTCATGGCAACAACAATCAGCCACTATATCAACCTGTCTTTCCAATGAATCCCTTGTTTCGTAACATTTGCCGTCATTTCTTCATTCTCCGCAGTATACATCACTATCATGTTTCATAACGTGTATCAATGATTTCTTAAGTTCCTTATACAAGACATGAATGGCGTATCCTCTTGCATGGTGAACACGCGACTTTTCCAGAGCCTCCATATCTCCGTAGAAAATCTGGAGGTTTGACAGACATCCATACATATTTTACGGGACGCCCTTACCATGCAACTGTTATAAAGGACCATAGAGATAGAGTAATATTGCTTTGCAATCATCCTTCCTTCCTTCCGTCCTTCCTTCCTTCCTTCCATCCGTCTTGTGGGCGTTCTTCTAAGCTCCTTCCTTCTTTCTTGCCATTCATCTTAGATCTTTCTCCTCTGTTCGAATACTATATTTCCTAGCTGTCCCTTCTTCCAGATGTTCCTATCATTCAGCACATCACCCCATAACCTCTGACTTTTATAACATATTTGTGCGTCCCATTATGGTCTTCACGCTTAAAAACATAAAACCCAAATTACCAACAAAGACATTTACCAACTGACGTTTCTCTTCTCCTTACATGAATTTATGCTGTCAGAAAAAAAAAAATCGTATGTCTAAAGGCAAGAGGCAAACATTAAAAAAATTTTTTGTTTATTTGTTTGTTTGTTTGTTTGTTTGTTTGTTTGTTTGTGTGTTGAAATCTATGCATTAAGCCAAAGGCGAGGAAAAAATAGACAGAATGAATGAATGAATGAATGAATGAATGAATGAATGAATGAATGAATGAATGAATGAGAAAGATTGCAAACAAAGGAGAAGGCGGAATAACATAAAAGTAAAAGGATTTTATAATAGTGAAAATGAGTGAGAGTCAGAATCACGATGTAATTCGAGGAAGGAAAGACAGAAAGAAACTCACCTGAGTTGGCTTGTTGCCAACCATCACTGAACTCATTTTGCCAACGTCGCTGTGATAACTCATCATGCCCCTAGATTTACTTGACAGTGGCGACTTGTCTGGTCGACTCACAGCCTAAGCTCATTAGATTCTACTGGTGGCTATAGAATGCACACGAACTCCTGACAAAGTCGCTATGGCAGGCAAGACTTTTGCTTAGAACTTCTTAACGCTCCCATTTTTTACTACCTCGGGATACTCTAAGATGGGCGTGTGCCCTTCACTGATGGTTAGAATGAACTAAAATAAAGTCCAGGGACGATGGACTGGGCATATGTTACTTTCATAAGGAACAAGCAAGTATCACCTGCTTTTATTGGTATTCGATATACAGTGTTACAGCTTCCCGATTACTGTGATCTTCTATGAGTTAGGCTGATTCACTGATTGTGTTACATGGTATATTGTCTCTCTATACAAGCTGGCTATCTCTACAGAATGCAGCAAAAAAAAAAAATCTGCTGGACCATGATTTCCCGGCTGTCGCGAGACGCGATCATTGGCCGAGGACTCGTATTCTCAAAACGCAATGACTAGCACGTAGTATGCATGCACGGCCGTTTTTCTGCGCTGGACAAGAACAGTCCGATTCAGCCGGAGACACAGGGATATTTAATGGTGTCATTTATTGGGACTGATGCATCTGCAAGTATTTTTATTCAGTGGTCACCTCGTCAGAAATTTCTTAATTTTAAGTGATCTCGAAAATGCTATGTGTTCTACACCCCCCCCCCCCCCCCCCCCCCNCAAAAAAAAAAAAATTGTGAATAGTACATATTTCAAGTTTCAAGTGTCTAGGGGAGTTTTTGTGACAATTCTCCCATTACAACACTCCAGTGTTCTTTACTTCCTCAGCCTTTTGGTCGATAGATGATCTGGCATAGGTGACCATTTGCCAATTTGTAAACGGTTTGTCCATTGGACACGAAGTAGCGTGGCAAAAGAGGAATTTAAGGGGAAAGAGAAGAGGGGACGGACTGGTGGGAGAGGGGAGGGGGAACTTCAGCATGCGAAACTATTAGTGCAGTGCTAGATTGAGTAAATAATAAACACGTATTCGACCGCATCGTGCTATTGGTACCGTAATCGAAATAACCGAGTCCTCTGAGCTACGCGGGTTGCCCATGCTTGTCAGCTAGTCCAGCTACTTCATCCAATCTCGATGATATCAATGTCAGATGAGATTTAATATAATAAGTAGGGATGTACTACATTTTTCTGACATTGTCTCATTTTCAACAATGTCATAGCCAGTGTCAACTCCTAATCATTATTTATTGCAAGTTTGTGTGACGAGATTGGGAATTTACTGCGTCGCAGTCATTCTAGACACAAGCAAAACCCAATTTCAACAACTGGAGTATTCAGTACAGAGCGATCATTAAACACGTGTTTCTGTACAAATGTGGGTGTATGTGTCTGTATGTCTGTGTGTGTTTGTGTGCTGTTTGTGTGTGTGTTTATGTATGTGTGTGTGTGTGTGTGTGTGTGTGTGTGTGTGTGTGTGTGTGTGTGTGTGTGAGGACAGGATATACAGACAGACAAACAGGCAGGCAGGCAGGCAGGCAGGCAGGCAGGCAAGCAGACAGACAGACAGAATGGGGGGAATGACATGTGGATGTGTGTAATTCCACGTTGGTTGCTTTATCAAATGGATTTCAACCAATGAGAAGTATGTTAATTGTATTCACTGGTTTACAGTCTTTGTTGTTCACACTATTTTTATTCATCTTGCATACGTTTCTTTCGTCATACTTTTGAGTGTTGCAGCCTGATCTGCTTCCAATCCACGTATCTGGATGATTGCAGTTAAGCTGGTTTGTTAGTGGAGAACTAGTCAAAGCGTCCGCAAATTTGCGGCGTTATCGTGCAATGCAAACGACCAAACTACATATCTACAACACTAACACCGCTCCTCCTTTTGTAATTATTGTGCTCTCACACGTCATTATGTGTAAACATATCAGTTAAGCTGAAAAACTTTAAAAAAAAAACGCTAAAAAATTAACGATTTTCTCATCGCCATCCTCTCTAAAAACCTGCCATATTTGAGGAATTTGGCTTTCAACACCAATTTGGCTGCAGACAGCACAATAGTAGTGATGTCATGAGCATAACGTCCATTTAAAAAATAGAACAGGTTATTTGGATATGGGAAAATCAATTTTCTACATATTTCGGAGACAAACAGGAACATCGGTGGCCACCCTTTGTAAAGAAAAAGGACCAGTTATGGTTTGTTTGTGACTTACACATGATGAAATCAGTGGAGAAATTAACCCCAACGATGTGCATGGGAGGAAGTGTTTCTTGGCTGTTTGTACAGTCAAGTTTAGCAGTAAAGTTTAGGACTTGCATCTTTCTATCGGAAAGCACCAGTATTCGCACTGGTGGTTCACACGGTCAAAGTCATGTTCATTCTATTGATTCTGCTCCTTTTTGTAACGATGATTATATTCATTCTGGTGATCGACTCTACTACGCACATATTCTCGACCCGGCATCCGATACAAATGCTCGGTTTCAACTTCGGGGAGCGGAAGTAAACATTTAACGGCGTTGGTGTTAAAAGTATGACCGGCGTTCCTGACGATTGACGAATTGGGCGGATTTAAAAGATCTATCAGAGATTGTATTTCGTTGCTATATACATTCTTTTTCTTACAAAAAGGGTACAAAAAATTAAGAGGACCGATGTGTATAGTAAACTTTTGTGTATTTTTCTACGAATTTAGGTGAAAACCGCATGTTTTTACGTCACGTAGTTCTCAAGAAATCTGTGACACAAATTTGGCAGAAGCGTTTTATTAATATAGACAATACCATATTGATGGAACCGGAAGAGGGGGGATAAGGAAGGGGAAAGCCACTAGACGAGGCACAGAATGGACGCCCAATGTAGCACCCACATATTGATGATAAGAGGTTTCTGGCGTCTAGTAGCAGACCAAATCACTCATTGTGTACAACTCTAGACAATCCATTTCTTCTTCCCTTTTCTTCCCTTTTCCCTTTTCTTGGACCCTGTCAGCCATTGTCACTGTATAGAAATATTAAGCAAAACGTCCTCTATATTAGATAAAGCATCCAATATGAAACTTTCGGGTACAGCTGAGCCTTTATTGATATGAAAACACAGTGTGTTCGGCATTTACACGCAGTCAAAACAAGCCTAATAAAAAACTGGGGACCAAGACAGTCAGGAGAAGAGGACTGGTGTCCGTCTTTGAAAAGAGTTTGCGAAAAGTTGTGAGTGTAGATACACCCCCTCCCTAGTTTTGTTTTTCCCATGAGAAAGTAGGGCAGTGGAAAAACTTTAACCTCATTGGGAAAAAAACAACAACTCCGAAATCGCTTAGAATCTGTAAAATAACAGGCCTAAAGAAAAAAAAAAGGTTCCCAAAGACATAAATATCTATCATGAGAGGAAAGTCTGACAGTGGGGGTGAGGGTGAGGGCAGTAGAACATTTATGTGTGTGTGTGTGTGTGTGTGTGTGTGTGTGTGTGTGTGTGTGTGCATGCGTGCGTGCGTGCCTGCGTGCGTGTGTGTGCGTGCTCAAGTAATGAAAATGGAATGGAGGAATCCATTGCAAGGCCACAAATGATGAACCACAAGATAAATATTTACAAACTTATGAAAGCATAGCGTACAGTTATGCAATCCAAAAACAAGCCAAAATGGTAGAGAAATTGAAAGTGCGAATGAAATTCTTAGATGTAGATGCAAATGATGTTCCGATCGCACAGTCTGAGAGAGGCAGGGGTGATCCACTCAATTTAATTGGCGTTACTTTCCGGAAAAACATATTCAAGCTTAGAACAAGGCTGGGTATCTCAAGTGGAAATGTTTCTGACAATTTTGTTGCATTTATAAACCCCAAAACACCAAAAGTAGAGGATGCACATGTCAAAGAAGTGTCCATTCGAACAACTGTTCGTTAGTTGTCCACAGAAAATGACCAATGTTTTATGAAATGCCAGTGTCAGGGCTCTTTTCTAAGTAAGAAATGTGCTTAGGACAGTATGCATTACTTTCTCTGGTAGATTCACTTATTGCTTCTTTCCCACGCCACCGTATCCAGAAGTAAATATTGAAAGAAAGCAGTAAAGCGAACTAACTTCTCGTATAAAACAGGGTTATTCATACTGATCTTAGTGATGTTGCCTTTAACACATATTTACAATGGTAATGTCATTTAATGACCTCATTCATGAAAATCCAGACATGCTTTTAAAAAACAGTGTGCCAAATCCACCGCTGAGCCATTCCTGAACAACACAGCTCAAATCTGCATTTTCACGAAAAATGAAGATCTAGCAGCTTTGCTAAATTTTGTATAATAATTATCTGCTATGTTTATCGCTTATAACGCCAATTTTTAGATTTGTCACGAAAACATACAATTTTACGAACTACAAATAGAGCAAGTGATATGGTAGGCTGCTGGTGACCAACACTACAGAGCAGGCAACTGTAATCCAGCAGATCAGTTGTGAAATCTACAATTATTATCTTTCCCTTGCTCCATATCCTATTTCTTAATTACATCAGATGCAAACTAATCCTCAGTGTATATCTGTTGTACAACGACACATGACTAAATGTACTGTTATGGTCATTGTCAACAGAAAAAAAAACCAAAACAAAGTACTGTCATTTCACTATTAGCGAGTTCGGGTACGAGCCTACTTTACTAAAATGTAATAGTTTCGAATCTCATATTGGATAGTAAAACTGTCGTTGGATCCGGTATAGCAGGCCAGATGAAATCATCATTAAACTATAGCCCGGGTGTAATCTGGCCTAAAGGTATGCAAGTGCAACAGCAAGGTCTCCGTCTGAATTTCATGTTCACAAGTACAAATGTCTGGTATCTTCAGGCACTTATCTCCCTTATATAAACTGTATTATTCTTGTCGCCTTTATTAACTTTTCTCAGTCTCCGAATTTCCACATTGCCCCTCTGCTTCTCTCCCTTTTCGCCCTGGGCAAGTCGGTGATGAGGATATGTTTTATTATTTGATCACACTGATGACGCGATTTACGAGCTACTACTGACCAATGAGACAGTGAGCTCAGTAAGAGCCTTTGTCCCGTGGCCACTGTGAGTTATTGGACACTGTCCATGTCTTCGACGGCACCGGTCACTCGACATGCAATCTGGGACCGATATAGATCCATGGCGTAAATAAATATCCGCTCTGAATTATAGCATTATACTACAATTATACAGGGGGGAATGTGCGTTTGGTAACTCAGGTCACCTTCTTCTTAAGCCCCTACCCCACTCCCCAACCCCCTACTCCAACCAAAACCCCGGTCAAGCTTCCAGCGCCATCACCTTTCCCTGCCCATGTCATCTAGAGAAGAGAATACACAGCGACATTGATAAACTACCAGTAGATCAAGACCCCTCTACGTCAAATTGTCAGACAACCTAATGTTGATATCATACAATCGTTCTTTCATTCAGGGCAATTATACATAACAAATAAGTGTGGATGTGGATATTTTTGACACACCAGCAAATAACTCAATAACTGTATGTCTATTTGAAAAGTATAATATACCTTTATCCTTCCCAGTTTTCCAATAACTTAGCAATGTTGAACACTTTTTGGGGGGGTTAATTTTTGTTAATTAAACCTTCGTGCAAGTATTGCTTGAAAAGGCTGTGATATTTCAGTTTCAATTTGTTGAGACTGGAGAAAATCACATAACAAGATATACATTGTATGTAGAACACTTCAGAAAGAATGGACAAGAAATGTCAAAAAATGCGCATAACTGACCCTTACATTTACTTACTAGCATCTCTCTTTCTATCTCTCTCCCTTTTTCTCTTTCTCTCTTTCTCTCTCACACACTCTCTTAATCTTATCACATTATCTTACTCTCCTTACACTCATTCATTCATCCCATCTGATATTAACAGTTTGAGCTACAACTTTCACAAAATCCTCTTATTATAGATCAGGCATATTCATACTTAACCATCACACGTTCAACTCCCCCTGAGCTCCTTAAGTACGTTCCACTATCGTCAGATCTCGCTGTGACAAGTTCTAATTCTCTTTAAAAAAGGGTCATTTAAGAAACAATTAATTGAAGACTGCTCAACGTCGTGGCTGATCATTATACGTTCTCATAGTTTTCTGTGAGATCAAAAACTCAAGGAGAGACTGCAGAGCAATGTCATTATGAGATCCCCTGCATTTAAACTGGAACCTTCGTCATTCATGATCCACGATCAGTGGAGGGACAAGGTTATCGTTCATCCAGGGGCTCTCCCTTTCCGCCCGGATAGTCTCCCTTGTTCTTCTCTTCCTCCACATCCACCAGTGCGAAATGCACTCTCTTAGCCTAGGAAATTATGCCCTCCCCTCCCCTCCTTTCAGCTCCTCTCATTCCGCTGAGAGCAGTTTCAAGATTGCGCCTGTCGACATATCAGTTGCGCCTCACGTTTTCAATGTACAGTATTTCAATGTATTGCGTCATAGTGATACGTTGAGCCAGCATCCAACATGATGCTATGTCTTTTTTTGGGGTTTATTTTCTTGTCGGTTTGCGTCGATTTTGAGAAGTAATGCAATGTTGTTATACTTTTTTAATGATAACAATTGTTCTTTAAGTCAAAGACCGACAATGTGTCCTTGGCAAACATTAACTAAGTTACCTGAATTTATTGTTCTATAGGGTCCGTATTAATGACATTGTCGTTCGCCTGGTTTGCTGTACTCCTTGTTAGCGCCAGATTATGAATTCTGAAGATATCATTTGAATATCTATTACAATAATCTGGAACAAAGCAACAAATACCCTAAGAATGTCGCACAACTACTGCATGATATGGTCACAGCATGGTCATCCTTTGGTGTGCAGGGTCAACATATTTCATCATGAAATAAAGACATCATACAATATGGCAAACGGAAGAGATTAGCAAGAAGAATTTTGGAATTGCTGACCGTGACGGGAATTTTTTTTTTCCCACCAAACACTTCGTGCAATTTTTGACGCAATGTACAAAAGTGCCCTCCACACTTTTTGTCGCATTCTACATAAGTACCAACCACTACCTACCTCTGGCGCAATCTATTAATCCAATGAAGCTTTTAAAGAAAGGATTTGCAAAGCTGGCACTGCACGACCTCCCAACTCCAATGTGTGGTTCGACAGTAATACTCATATAAATTATAACTGATGCATCTGTAGACCTACTCTTCGGAATAATCGTCATACAGATTAGATTGTGCCAAACAGCATATTTTGTTTTTCGATCCACCTATTCTGTGAAGCAATGCACAGTATAGAGAAGATCTAAGCACACGAGCTGCCTATTTTCATCTTGATACAATGGTACCCCTGCTTACTTTTGGTGTAATCTATAAACACCGATTTCAGCAGGGGAGTCCTTCGGACACCATCTATAGAAAGTGTGACCTGTCTTCCAACTTCATTCAATCGTAGCACTCACAAATATCATTTACACAAAATTAGTTTCCACCCTTCCAACATTATTTGAGAAAAATGCTAATAGCGAAAAAATGATATGAAAGGAAACAACTTCGGGGTTCTTATAAAAATCAAAAATGTCTAAAATTTTGTAATCAAAAGCATCTGCGGTCTTTTCGCGTAATCAGTATCGCCCCATCTGATTTCTGGCATAACCTCTATAACTATTTCAGGAGACAGAAATCGTGCGTCTTGGAGTTCCATATTTATAGATGAACGGCTTGGAACAGCCATATTGATATTTTGTAATGGTGAATTTTCATCGGTTCGTTTGCTAGAAGACAGGCAGGAACAGTAAAATCAAGAACTATGTATTACTACATTATTTGTTAACATAAAACGGATGGTGTAAAGGGTGAATGCACTGGATATCGCCATTAAGCTACCCTAGATCCCGTTGATAGAAATCGGATTCTCTGAAATGTATCAATGAACAATATCACTGCACTGTTCACAGTCTTGCTGAAGCTACGGAGGACAAGTTCAGAAGAAGTTGCGCTGATCGAATTAAAACATCACAAACGGATGAGTAAAATTAATAGATCGTCAACTCCGATCATTCCCAATCCGCATAATCGAAACTTCCGTTTCTCGCAACTTTTTTCAGGTACAGAATACTGTATATTGATCGGCTGATCAGCATCCTTTTAACATTTCGCATGATCCCGAAAAACTGA
This sequence comes from Ellobium chinense, assembly GCA_033807755.1. NCBI lineage: Eukaryota > Metazoa > Mollusca > Gastropoda > Ellobiida > Ellobiidae > Ellobium > Ellobium chinense. The sequence goes on along the minus strand of JAWQUT010000009.1, from coordinate 1,252,355 downwards.
AACTGAACGGAATAAACTACATCGCTGCTTAAGCGTGAGAGGCAATAAAAAAGCACATAACTGTTGACACAGTATAAATGACCATTGCCTGATAGGCTGCATAATTTCTTTTATAATACGACAATTTGCATTTAGTACTACTTTTAATACAATGCATAGCCTGTGTTATTGTCAGATCAGACTTTTAAAAAAATGAGCCTAACAAACCATATCAGAATTTGCTTTGTGAACTCAGGGTTACAAACAGTAACAGCTCTCTCTTCTCCCGACCTGTACCCTACTGTTCGTGCCATTTTCTCCTGACGTGACCCGGACTGGCCACGTACATATAAAGCTGCATGGAACTGAAAGAACGTCTCATACTAGCTTGATGTTCTCGGGTGAAGTATCAGTCTCGCTGGTGTTGTCAATGGCTTGCCTGCCTCCAGTGTCTATGTTGTTCTTGCACTGATAACAACGAATGAATATTAGGTCTTACTAGGATAGTGCACAAATTTACTCTCTTTGAAAGCAAAATATCCTTAAAATTTTCAGTAGATACGGCAGATAACATCAACAAAAATGTCACTTTTTCACAAATACAGCAATTCTACCTATAGCGTCATAATGAATAGTACAATGGACAGAGTGCTATACTTAAATTACATAAATTTCTAGCCTGGGCAAACATTGCTTGGGTGTTTCCAATCCTGTATATATTAATATGTTCATTTAAATGCTTTGTAAATCACAAGCTTGACTTTGCCAACCAGAATTTCGTTGTTGATGGTGTTGTTCCTGCAAGCAGACTGACTAGATTTTTTTTTCTGATGAAAACATTTCCCTGTACCATCTTTGATACTGACATCTTTCAGAGAAATGCAAGAATAATGCAATCCTAACTTTTCTCAACGGTAGGCTGTGCTGTTTTGACTTTAGACAAAATGAATTTGGAGACAGAAAAGCTTGACTGCACTGTGGATGTTTGCGCTCAAACTGCAATAGTACATTGATATTTATATCCCGCCCAAGCTAACGTGCAATGAAGAAGTAAAAGTGGACAAACCAGAGCTTACAAGAAACGTTTAGAATTGCTGGGAGTAGGTCTACGGCAACAACAACAACAACAAACAGTTTAGTCGTGTTCAGGCAACAGTTTCGCCATATTATCAGTGCACTTTTATAGGGAACGAGCGGTAATGTGCTGGCTACCTTAAATACTTTTCCCGCCAAAAGGTCCTGATCGCCATGGGACAAACAATGGGACAATCTTCTTCTTTATTATGATTTTTGTGACTAAAGTTAGCCTCATAATGCGATGAAAATAATACTTGGGGAAGATGCAAGTTTATGTTGTGAACATGCAAATCAAATAAACGAAACCATGAAAGTATTAGAAATGTGTAACAAGGCTTCTAAATAACCAGGTTGATATTGATAAGTCTGGATTATGATACGTGGCTTGAGATGCCATTGCATATGAATTTCGTGTCAAAAAAATACAAATAGTCTATCTCACTTGGTACAATGAAAATATAGGCGACATTGTCCCATGAGCACTAAGGCGTAAAACTGGTGACGTCATGCGGCTTGTTAATACTCGTTCCCTATTGTATTGTAAATAATATCTTTACTCTGTCTGGTAAATAATAATATCAAATTATTTTTCCGCTGGATTGAAAGAGCAGTGTGCAATCATCACTCAGTGCAGTCCTTCAGATCTGGGATCCTTATCACTCAACGGTAGTCGGCTCCGTTTAACTGCAACATCATTGAAACATCAAAAAGTCGCCAACCCTTCTAAAATTGCACTAAGGCAGTCGTTTTCATTTGAGTTTCTGGAAAACACTGCAGAAATGTCAGGATTTCACTTGGCGCACGCCGCCATTACTCGTGCTGCGTGACGTCAAAAGTGACATAGACTAGCAGACGATTGTCCTTTCGGTTTACATGCATCTGCACCAGTAGTATACCAATCGTCTGCTAGCTTTTCTCGCTTTGTGGCGTCATGCAGCACGAGTAAAGGTGGCATAAATAGGATGAAAATCCCGACATTCCAGCGATGTATTCTCACAAACAGTCAGGCGAATAGACAATGTACGCAGTTTAAGGTTCCTGAAAACAATTATTGTGGATTTTTAAAACCATTTTAACAGTGTGTTTGTGCTTGTCTTTAACCTGTTCATAGTGATGGGACAAGGATAAGGATAAAACGTATCCAGGTCGTAATTCGCTTTCAATGACGTGTAGGAGAACTCCCCAAGTAAATAAATAGACTATTTAACACATTCATAAATTCATAAAAGAATAGTAAATCATATTCTTACAGCTTTTCAAAATGAGGCTTATATCGCTAAACAAATAACTGAGAACATATCAGGTTCTGATGGTGCTTTGGACCACATGATAGTTTGTTTTTTTTTAATTGTGGAAAGCGAGAGGAAACTCATTTCTGTATGCAAAACTATTCTTTTTTTGAGCCACTGGTAAGGAATTGTGGATAAATCTGAGTGTTTGTGAAGCAGATTAGATGACTTCTCTCTTGGAAACTTGTTCTTCCATAGGGAGTTTCTCAAAATTGTTAACATTGCATGAGAGTGACATCCAGTCATGTCAAATGACTAAACCTTAGAAAAACAAATTCACTCAATGAAAGTCACTTGACACTTGCATCTTACCAGTAACTGGATTTAATTAAAAAAGTAAAAGGCTGAAGTCTCATGTTGACTAGTTGCAAAACATTAACATTCATGAATAGTATGCCTTCATCTAAAAAACACAAGCATTTAGAATTAGGTGTCTTGTCGTTCTCTTGACTGTACCGACATTATTATTGTGAGAGGCAGATAATGTGTTGTCACAGGACGAACCGGTGGTGATAAGAACGCAGCGAAATGAAAGGAGCATGAAAACAAAAACAGTACACGTACCACACAAACAAACGAACGGTCAAAAGCTGCTTGTGTAGGCCAGCGAGCTTTACCGCGACCGAAATTAGCCCCTGAGTCGATAGCACTGGGACGCGAAGAGACACTGAGAGAAGGAGAAAAAGTGGGCTGAGCTTGTGGCGTGTCGCGCGCCCAGAGCGCTTCCAGCAACGAGGTTTTTCATTGGTCGCTCCATGACATCACAGCATCTCATTTTACTACTGGGTGATTTATTCAGGTCTAGTCGTGAGTTAGGGCCCCCACAAATCACATAGCCCGGTCCTAGGGTCATGAAGTTAGGATAGTGCTTCGATCATATATCCAAACGGCCATGAATTCCTACTTCGCGGCCTCCTTTTTGCCGCAATATTCACCCGAAAGCCATTACGTTCCTAACGGTTATGGCTCTTCGACGACCACTAACTACGGACTCTATTCTTCACGGTTTTCGGAGCACTTTGGAGGATACCAACCAACATCTTCTGGCGGGTACAGCGGAGTTGTGTGTGCTGGAGCTTCTTCTGGACATCCAAATGGTGTCTCTGGTCTCTCGGAGTCATGTGCTTCACCTTACAGCTCGTATCATGCTCAAAAGTCATCCAACATCCTGCACTCGTCCCCGTACTCCGGGCTAAGTCCTGCCGGGGCGCACCACGGAAATTTGGGCTCTCCAAACGATCTGTCGGGTACCTCAGGGTACCCCATCACCCCAGCCCACTCTCATAACTCGTCGATCCATCATACGTCGCTGGCTCACGATAAGTATAACAATAACAACAACAACAACAACAAACACAGTTCCCCATCGTCGTCATCCTCGCCGTATGCGCACCACCATGCTCTGCACCACAGTGCGGGCACAAATGGTTCTACAAATGGCGTGGCTGGAAACAGTGGCAACAACAATACAAACAGTAACAGATCTAACAGCAATGGGGCTCTACCCGGCTCTGATACACCACCATTGCTCAATGCTCATTCGCAGCATCACCACAATCTCATGTCATCCAACAATCATCACACCACCCACAATCCCCATCAACAACATCATTCGCAACAACAGCAGCCAAATCAGCATAACAACAGCAATAACAATTCTAGTAATAGCAGCAGCACCAGCCAGCTTCCGTCTCTTGCTAGCAACACAAATGGAAACACCAGTAACAACTGCAGCAACAACAACAGCACTACAAACAATATCAGCAGTGGCTCCACCAGTTCCTCACAGCAGCGTCACCCCAGTGGATACCTAGGTGGGTATGGGTCCACTCTTGAGTGGCCAGGTCATCCACATAGCCACATATCCACACCATCCCCCACAAGAAGCCAGCACAGCCCCTTTGGCAGTCCAGGAGAGCCCAATAATGCTCTCAGTTCCTGCTCCTTGTCACCCAAGGCAGGCAGTGAGGATCTCAACGCCCAGCATCAACAGCAAGGACAGCAAGGGCAGAGCCAATCCTCAAATTCATCACCGGAACAATCTGTACCCTTTTATCCTTGGATGGGAATCGTGGGTAAGTACCATCAATAATGACACATTATCTAGTCAATATACCATTTAGAAATATAAACAGATGTAACTGTTACTTGAACAAATGATTTATAATTTCAGACATGTATAAAACGTTATATGGAAGCATTCAAGGCATAAATGTCCTTAACAGAATCCAACTTATGTGACTATTTTGGTACATACTAAAGATGTTATATGAAATGTTGCCTAAAACATATTACCAAATAATTGTGCTAAAGAAACAGCTATGTCCATAAAACATAGATGTACCTACAAATCTTTCAGCCTTCAGTGTATTTTTTCATTTAAACAAAATCACACAAAATCGCACAAATTATAAATAAATAATTATAATATAATTTTTGAAATTGTGTTTCAATCAGAGTAACCAAAGATGAAAGTTGATATGCGCTGACTTCTAAAAAAAAAAACAGGCTGAAAAACAACATTTCGCAGCTGTCGAATTGTTGCAGTAAATCTTGACAGTTTGAGAGAGATTTATTTACTTATATGGGGCAATATATAATCATAACTAATTGTTTCTCAATTTATGGCCAAAATTTATTGTTTTTCAGTTAGATTAGTTAAATTGATATGCAGTCTGGTGTAGACTGTACATAGTTGAAAATAACCTCACCAGTGGTACTAGAGCTTTGCAGTGTTGACTAGCACTGAAAGGGAAGCGGTGAGCAAACAGTGTGAAATCCTGACAAAAACAGACACAATAGCAGTGTTACGAAACTTTAATCATTAAGACAATTTTGGATGAATGAAAAAATACAGTACTGTATTCTGCTATAGATCTTTTTCCTTTTCATAGGCCCTCCATTTTCATAGACCGATTAGAGGTTCACCATAAACCATTACTTAAAAAATTAATTCAGTGAATACAAATAATTCAATGAATCCCAACAAATTAAGCCATTTTGACTACAGGGATCTCAAGGCTTAGACCTCTGTCACTGTAAATTAAATGGAGAAAAAAATATCTACATGTGTAGAGAACACAGGCATGTGCTAATTCAACGGTATGAGCTCAAGGTAGTCTGATCTTGGTGGATTGCCGTCTTGTAATGTTCGTCCCTCAGTGAGCAGCAACACTCACAAACCAATATGGTGTGAATTAATGTCGGATATGGGGGGGAGGGAAGAAAGAGGGGACTGCATGATGTCCCATATATTGTACATCAAATAGCAAAGCAGAATTTTCATTTTCATTTTCAGTCTTCTCAGTTGAAGAGTTAAAACTGTGAGATTCGCTTACAAACAAGTAAAATATCTTCATCAAGTTTAGGACTAAGACCTTGTTGTAAAGATCTGCGCATAGTCCTTCAGTGTGATAATCATGATTACAAATAATTTAGTGAATTAATGAACTATCCAAGACCTCGGCATAAGCTTATTTGAATGAATGTAACTTAAGATTTTAACAAAGAAACTAAGAATGAAATGTTGAGCAAGATGAATGTGGATACTTACAAAGAATAACTTTTTATCATTTTGATGAGTACTGGTTGAAAGAACCAATGGAATTTCTGTCTGAGGAGCAATAGTTAAAGTAATACAAATACATGATCACTGCACGTGGGCAAATGCCGACAAGATTTGTGAATGATCAAAAACTGGTCTTCTGACTACGAGCATACATGAGGGAACATAATATTTCAAGGCCAAGAACAATTTTGTTTCAATATATAGCAAAGGAAAGACAGAACCATGTCGAATTTTACCCACTCATGTATATCAAATCTTGGTATTAAGACTAATAATATAGATATTTGCCATAGCATTATTTTATTGACCCAGTTTGGCAAACAATCGCATTAAAACAACCTATATAAGGGCAGTCACTAAGGTTAACATAATGTCCTTTCAAAGCAGTTTTCTGATAACCCCATCATACTACAGGACAGGAAACTCCCTTTCACATTTTCCTACTCCATCGTTAATATTAACTTGCATATCCTTCAAACTTAATATCCTAGTAATGATCATCTCCAGCGCGCTGACCATGACACCATCATCTGCAGATGATTCATTCTGGTTTTAGTCATCCAGCTACAGCACAGCATTTAGACTTACTTCGCCACAACTAACTTCATCACGCCACAACTGTAGACTCGCGCATTATGATTACTTGTTATGATTTTAACGCCTTCTCTGTGCACCGTAGATCCAACACAATACTTAAAAAGACACAGGAATAAACCTGTTTAATACATTTATTCAAATACGTGGGCACAGATGAAGTTAGTAAATATCTAAATTTGCAAACGAATTTATTACGTTTTATTGTCAGTACCATAATTATAAGGTAGATAGGCCTAATATCGAATATTGGTATGAACTCTGATAATTCGGAGAATAACGTGCGCGCATGCATCTCATAAAATCTGACCTAAATATCCACACCTAAGTAATCAATATGCCAGTAATGCCACATTTATTGGCCAATCCAGCATATTATTTTAGTATCACGTCAAAACAAACCTGTATTGATTTAAAAATTTAAAAAAAACACACAAAAACGAAAGAACCATGACAACAGAGATTATGATATCCGATATAATGCATTCACGTGTTGATGATTGTGACGCTCACAAATTTTTATCAGCCCGAGCACAACCTGATTAGTTGACATAAAAATCACATAAGTTATGGATAATTAATGACAGTTATTGCAGCGGTATACTATAAATATTATGAGAGCAGGTTGTCACAAAAGTCGTATACATTTTTTTTTTTACACATAGACTAGAAAATGGCAAAGCGTTTTCATTCTGATACATCGACTGGAAAAGAAAATACTGCCGAACTAAGTCAAACGACCACCTCCATATTACGGCGTTCACTTGTCGAGGCGACCAGGACTTCCGGATGACCGCTCAGTTTTGCCGCATTACAACGATAACTGAAGACATGTGCGACCAGGACCGCCTGTTCTCAGTTTGCAGATACTACAAAACATATACAAAAAATCGTTGTACAAAATCACATTCACCGCCAATTGGCGAATATGAAAGCACACAGAGGTAATTTGATAGCGTCTGTGTCCAAATCACATGCAACACAAGGCATTTCCATCTTGGGCAGTTCGGCAGTCTCAAGTCTACTACCAAGTTGCATTAGCCTGGGAAAATAGAAAGAAAACGGTTTCTGTAAATTGTCTATTAAAAAAAAAGAAATAAAACCACCTTTCTAACACAATATTTTTTAAAAAATAAGGAATGGAAAATGGTATGGATTATAACTGTAAATGCAAGTGCAGTCGATTCTGCTTATTGGCAACTTTACGGAAGAATGGGAAAGGTTGCGTTTATGAAGACACTACTAAACGGCGTTGTTTGGTTTCGATTTTCATCCTCATGATAGGCTAAATAATTCTTTTCTGACAAATATTATCATAGAATGAAAATTGTGATTAAATAGGTCGCTATAATATTAAAATAGCAAGTCCGTTCATTTTGTCTCTTTCTCACTGTGGACAAATAAAATGTATGCACTTTTCCCATTTTTTGAAACAATAATTTACCCTACATGGACTGTCTTTACTCCAAACTGCGTGACAATAACGGTGACAAATCGCTGTGAAAATCTCCAAGGAGAGCAGAATGCCAAAAATTTTCCGAAAACCGACAAACGGTTCTGAAACCGGATCATATTAACTAGAAAATAAAAGGTAGAATAAATGACAAAGCAGTTCCATTACATCGAACACTGGATTTGCGAACATTTTGCCACCGGCTGCTGCCGTCCATGAGATATCTTTCTATTTTCTTAAGGGAAACAGAAAGGACATTTAAAAGCAGGCCAGTGCTAAATAACTAAGTCTCTAGAAAGATGTAACGTTGAAATAAATTTATATCATCAGCTGCTGTGGTTGCCTACTGTTAATCGAGACACGATCGTTTCTCGGTGCAAACGTTATTTTTAATATGCTCCTAAAGATCATACGAGTTACATAATTTGTACTTCAAAACTTCTGTTGAAAATTGCGGTTGTTGCAGCAACTATTGAGCTATCGATATAACAAACATTCAATATAACAAAACACATTTGAAAATTATGTTTGCATTTTGCTACTAAGAGAAAAAAAATGTCAACTTGGCGAGGTTCTTGGACATACATGTTAGTTAATTGGTGTGGCAATACACTGTCATTAAAAGTGGATAGTGCGTTAAAATAATTACATCATTTTAAATGATTCAATTTTTTGTAGCAGTAGTTGTTGTTGTTGTTGTTGTTGTTTCTATTAACCCAAAGTGCGGAGCATTTCATAGCATAACGGTATAAATGGTGATAGTGCACAAAGGACAATTGAAACAGTTTCTATAGACCAACCAACATGGCATACAGTCTACACACTAACATGTTTTGAATCAGGATGCTGACACTATGAGTGCTTGTAGATGTTATTAACTAACCTGAAAGGCTTGTGCAGTCTGTTGAACTATATATTTTCAAACACAATAAATCATTTGGAATAAAATTATTCTTTTCTTTCACCAAGTAAATTGATGAATACAGACACATTTCCCCCTCGCATTTTCTCTCTCTAAATTCTTGAACTCGGAGTCGGCAAATGTTTAAACGTATATTTGACAATATCGGCACACGCAGAACACGGACATATTGTACATGTACTACTACTAGTAATCACCGAGTCTATTAAAGGTGAAGCGAATATTGATTTCTATAATGGTGTAGTTTCATAATGTAGAAAAGTGCAACACATGTGCGCACAAAGATGACTTGTAAACAAATATAACAACAGTATGTGTATTTGGATACTGCCACATTAAGAGAAATGCACTGGCATTGGTGTTGCTAAATCTGACATCTGCTGAACTAGCTTCAGCGCAGCTTACTAAGCCAACCCTCCGATTTTGTTGTTGTTGTTCTTGTTGTTTGAACGGGTAAAAGGATGAGGAAGAATGAGAGTTTAGATCAATTAATTCTACTGGGGGAAATGAGGTTGGGTTGGGGGAGGAGAAAGACAGTTCAGATCAATTATTTATGGACCAGCGCTGACACGCAATAGTGATCAAAGCCCATTTTCAGCATAAAGAAGTCTAGCCATGACGGGTTTGACGCTAAAGGGCAGCCGTTGAATAGTGTGTGTTTCAGGACAGCCGAGTCACTGGAGCGAATGAGAGACTTATGGGTGAAACTGTAAGCATTATTCAGTCCACTGCTAGTAATGTAAATGCACACTAAACCGAATTTACGAAACATATTTTTTTTTCAGAAAATCCGAACAGTAATTATTAATCAGCTGCTGTTTTTGTTAATACACTTTTTAACATTATCTTAAATTTTGCTCAACAAGAATACGGTGTGTCTAGACTACATATAGTAGCTACATCTATATAAAAAAAATAATTTACCAGCTCAAATTTGTGATATCGAGAATGCCACTAAAAGGACACAGAATACAGTCAAAAACTTCACAAAAGCCGTGGTATTATTTGTTGTTGCGCCCATTGGGTGTTACACGATAACTTAAAATTACTGTGTAGGAAGTAATAATTCAAAGAAAAAAAAACTAATTTGCAATGATCTCTTCCAGTTATGTGGCTCTTGAACGCCAGAGATCTGCGTTCAGCTGCAGTGCTTTTGGGAAAATGTAACACAATATCATCATTTTAGTGTGATTGTGGTTAAGTTTTTGGAACATTCAAATGTCATCACTCTTTATATCAGATGACTAATTCTTGAATGTAAACTTACCATTAGTAGTGCAAAATGCATGAGTATTTTAGTTGACGATTCAGCAACCTACGGACATTGAACAGGTTACATACTAATAAAAAAAATTAGAGGCTCAAATTTGTAATATCGAGAACGCCGCAAAGACTCCGCAGAATATAGTAAAAAGTTCATAAAAGACGTGTTGTTATTTGCAGCTGTGTCTTTTGGGTGTTTGGCGAATGACGTGATCACAGTTTAGCGGTGTTTTCTCCAGACAGCGCCATCGCGCGATTCAACCTTTAAATTTCAAAATCTCTTCGAAAAATACTTTGAACGAGCGGTGATCGCCCCTTCGTTTCTGCATTTCACATTTTGCACCATATATATGAGAAAATCCCCTCCAAAATTTACAAATCCCGCCTCAAATTTATGACGGGGGGGGGGNGGGGGGGGGGGGGGGGGAATGTCTACCTCATTTCATATGACTTGGAGTAAAGACTGTTTTAAACGTAAAAATTCAAAGAAAGCCACAGATTGTAATGGGCGCTCCCCATTATGCGGCTGTTGAGCGCCAAAGAGCTGCGTTCAGCACTGGTGCTAATGGAAAAACTTTAACGTGACTATGGTTGAATTCTGGAACGGAAAAGTAGCACCGCTCATTAATTAGAGGACTAAATTCTGGATCTACCGTAATCCATATTACTGCAAAGTGCATACATTTGTGATTCGACATTTTATTTACCCACGCTTCCGTCCACAGAACAGGGATATTAAGTACCTGTTTTAAAGAAATTCGCAGTTTTCCCATGGCCATTGTTAATAATAGTGTTAACGTTTTTTAACGTCAGTCTAGCCTGTGGTGCTGATGATATCAACATTCTTTAAATAATGTAACATATGTATTTAAAGATTACAGTCGACATATGGAAACCGTATTATTATGGTAATTCTGGCTGATGCATTTTGCCTCAGACTCGACTCTCTGAAAAGAATGAATCACAAGTAGTTTTTTTTTATCATTATTTGTTTTATTTAAATGCATAAGGCATGGATATTTCGCATCTGACACTGTGAGATTAACCAATATGTTGCCACTTAGTCTTTTTATACGGAACTAGCCAACAAGGGTTTGAAGAAGGGTTTGTTATCCAGGGAACAAGAACAACAAAAAAAAAACTATGCTTGGTCGAAAAATATATTCATCATGTGATATAATGTGTTCTTTGAAACATTCATTTTGTCAAGGACTGACATAACATAATAATCATGGCGGCGGCGTACATGTGTTTCTCACAAGGGCATAACAATGATTTAAGAGGTACAAGTCAGTGTGCGGTCTCGCCTGATAAGTGGAGTCAGTGTGACTGATGAATCCTGTAACACAACATTTCCTGGCAGTTTTTGGTTTCTAGTTAATATATCTTACTAGAACTGCCTCAAAAAATTACCGTAAAGAGCAACCCTCGTGTATCGCACATATTGTAAAATAATGCAGAGTAAACAGGTGATTTGCTAAAACTGAAAAAGTGCTTTGAATACTAAAATGTTACTTGTATGGTTGTTTTCAATAATTTGAAACACAATATGATTAGAGATGTAATTAAGGGAGACCAACGGGTATTGGCAATTTCAGCAAGTCCGTTGTTTTTGTTTTTTTTTCATGAATATGAATTAACCTTACACAACGATACAACAGTAATCTCTAGTTTTCTTTATGTCTGATCGTTTTAGCTGTGCATGTGTTAAACACCAATGTCATTGTAAGCAAAGTACTTTACCTATACATAAATTACGATCCGACAGCAAATTAAGAATCATGCCTCACCGCAGGCACAAGAAGTATGAATGATTGTGTGTTAATACAGCAGCTATTCCGGTTTATTCACAAGGCAGAGAAGCCTGGTTCCTAATATTTGTACAATATGTTTATTATTAACCACATTTGGGTGGGTGTAGGTGTTGGTGATCGATAGGTGAGTAGGAACATATTTTTGTTCCTCTGTCTGTTTGTCTGTCTGTCTGTTTCTCTCTCTCTCTCTCTCTCTCTCTCTCTTTCTCTCTCTCTCTCTTTCTCTCTCTCTCTCTCTGTCTTTGTCTCTGTCTGTCTCTGTCTGTCTGTCTGTCTGTCTGTCTGTCTGTCTGTCTCTCTCTCTCTCTCTCTCTCTCTCTCTCTCTCTCTCTCTCTCTCTCTCTCTTGCCCTTCCTGTGTTTGTTTGTGTATGTGTACACACATTTTTCTGAGACCAGATAAACGGTTCTCGTATACAAAAGACGTTTATGTCCGGGGAATAATGGCCGGACGAGTTACTAAGGTTGCCACCCGACACCTTGCTATCTCTATGGTTTTATGGCTACATGTGCCGCTTTGCCCTTAGCGCTGGCGAATCTTGAATGTCTTTTCCTTCTCACTTAGTCTAGCCTTTGTACTAGTATTCTACCCTTCTTTTTCCTTTAATACTTCATGGTAGACACTACACGGGACGGAGAAAAATACACTAAAGAAAACCCGGCTTTCGTTGCTTTTGTAACATTCCAGTTGAATGACAATCCCATTTTCCTCTCTGGATCAAAACTGAATATTTAATTAGGCCGTGACATGATTATTGATTGTGACGTACGTCACTAAATAATGCTATTGCTGCGCAGTCAATCTATCTTTGCAGAGAGAATTCCAATTCAAACGAATGTTTCCTTGTAACCCGTGTTGTCACAATTGTGGAATTTGCCTTGTTTTTATTATTTTGTTTGATGCCGATATTGTCATCAATGGCGTCGCCCCTGTTGTTCAGGCTGTCGTCACAAACTGTTGCCATTCCTGACGCCACTTCTATAATGTAACTTTCACAATCGGTTTCAGTTCCACCTTTGTATGTTATCGCCGAGCTATATCTCCATTGATCAGACGCAGTATTAGGACAGACAAAAAAAAAAAACAAAACCATCACGCGTCCTGTAGAAAGCGACTGCATATTCGGATTGCTGGATGAAATTGAGACATGGGTTCATTGTCACATTGTAAAATTAACACATTATAATGTTACCATTATTATTATTATTATTATTATAGCATATCTGAGGAGATGAACATGTACATGCGGTCGGACTTGAAAACGGTGCGATGAAACACCATAAATATTGTTGTATTCGGAAATTTTACCTCCATGTATACTTGTGTCAGCTTTATAGATGTTATTTTTAACTCATAGCACACATGTAAATAAATAAGTGTGTTTTTATACACCTTAAACACTGAAGATACACAAGACGTGCGCAACAGTCTCACCAGGGGCAGTAACTACGTCATGACTGACAGATAACGTGTAAACAGAGACAGCTACCCGAGATTACTTGACATTTACCTAAAGATTACATCCCCTGACTACCCAAGCGGGTTCAGGTCAAGTTTCATTCAGGTTGGCCGGCATTTTATGGAAATACTCCAATGGTATTTTTTTTGTCTTTTTAAACACATGAATAGTGAAATGTGCAAGTCGCTCTCACATTACTGTTAGTGAATGTAAGTAACTTCGAAGTAATTTATGATGCAAGCATGATGAATTTGATAATAGAGACTGATATACTCGCTCTTGAAGGTGGACGTAAGTAATATTCATTAACATGTGACCAAAGTGAAGTTTGGTGCGATTTGAGAATGATAATAATGATATAATAATAATAACAATAATAATAACAACAATAAAAGAACTAATTATTGAAAAAAAAGCAAGGAGTTGGCTACCTGGCAGTCTACTTCAAGAGCACATGTGTTTCTCACTGTTTTATTGATATGAATAATTCCGTGTTCTAGGGAAAATACACCTGTGAGTGATTTGGAATTTTGTGAATTCCATTCTAGAGACTACATAATGTCACATAAATTTTGGTGCAAATATTAACTGGGACACTGGTTTTGAAAGCTCTTTATTTTTCGTGGAAATCACCTTTTATTACACTACAGAAGACTGAACTGAGGGAGAACCAGGGCAGGCATTCCCTTCCACACCTCCTTGTCTCTCATGCTCACAGTATCTTATTGTCTGTCGTATTTTATCCATTCTCTTCTTGTTCAGCAACACCTCTTGCAAGTTTCTGTGCACTGTATTTCTTCCATCCTGTATATTTTTCACCACTCTCTCCCCATCTCTCTTTTCTTTCTCCCATCAATTCCTGGCATTCCGAGAACCTCCTTCTACACACCGGGTGTATTGTATAATACTGGAACTAACACAGAATTAGACAGTTGTGTAAGATGAGAGACGCAGATCCATGCCAAAAATGTGCAAGTATGCGAACACACAAGACGAACCATCTGGAAACGGCCATCAACACCCACGTGCGACATTACTTGCACCCTTTTCTGCATGATTTCAAAGGAGAACTCATTCTCTGGGACAGATACCTAAAGTGGAGAAAAAACGAAAATTAAAACAATAATAATAATAATAATTGCAGAGTGAACGTTGTTCAGAAGCATCGCTGGGTTTCTGTTTATCTTGTAGGGGACAGTAGACTTGCTAAGCTGGGGGGAGCGGGGGTGATTATGAAATAAATGCATTAGTGTGTTGTTAGGTTGTATTCGTGATGAATAATCATTGTGGAAAAGTCTGCACGTCGTCTCTTACATATCGCCGGAAAAAAATATATATAATTAGTGAGCTATAACTGTGTGATAGAGCATTCATAGCTTTTGTCTTCAGAGTATATTACATGTGAGTTTCGGCTATGAGATTCTTAAAGAGCTTATTGTTTGTTCTTTAAGGCGAATTGATTATCAAGCCTGGAAAATAGAATTACTGGGTTGTGGAATTACTGGCACAGTGAAATTAAAACATGAGTGTTAACAAGATTTGCTGTGGGGATCTGGGAGCCAAAAGTCGGAAAATTGTTCCCATCTGCTATCTCGACCATTCTGAAGGCTTTGATTTTTCAAGCTTTGAGTGTAAGGATGACAGAAGATGTAAAAATTTCAGCACTTCTCACTTTAAAACTTGGATTATGCGAGAAGAATCCAATAATGACGTAAAACTATTGATAAAATTTCACTGCAAAATACATTATTCATTGTAATAATATGCATACGGTGCTGGGAAAAAGAGTCGACAGAAAAGATAGAGTCAAGCAGAAAAAGTCAACTCCGAGTAGATGACGACTTACCGATAAGACCGTCAAGAACTGAGTGGTGATTGAAACCACAAGCATAAACAGTGTCTCTAAATTCGCAGGTGCAGTGCAAAATGTTGTGACTCGTGAGATTCTGCTTACGATGTCATGAAGTTTGATTTTAAAATATGGAGAGCGCAGACTGACTATTCCTTCCACATTATTATTCATCTTGCAGTTCTTAAGATTTGAAACACATTAAATGTGAGCAATACCTACCGAACAGTTACTTTTGTCAGTGCCACAAAATACGACACACATCCAGGTTTTCCACTTGAAGTCGACTTGTTCCCATTTGTTTTTCTCAGGTAATATGAAACCAAAGCTTATGACGTTTAAATCGCGTGATGCAACATAATAAAGGTTACTGGCCCAAAGCAGACACTAAGCTTCCCCGATTTTATCACGGCGATAGCCAAGCCTGAAATAAGGTTTTACCAGAGTCTGGCCTATTTTTATTACTTTTGATTTCCTGCCCTCCTTAACAGGCTTGGTCTGTGTGTTTATAAATAAAAAAAAAATGAAGAGTGGAAAACAAAACCGTACTGCGAATAGGACTGGCCTTGTGTCTACACAGTAAATTCGACTATTTTGATATAACAGAGCGACAGTCTCAGAATATTCTCAGACTTAATCACTTACATCTTTTAATTTTGGTTGTCTCCCAGCCCATTCAAACGATTTCATTCTTCTTCTGGAATAATCATAGCCTTAATCTTATCACACTAGGAGTCGCACACTAGTTTTAGGCCTCAGTCACGGTACACCGTGCTACAGCTGAAAACCGTCATAGAGCTACCAAAAGATGAATTTTTATGTAATGCCTTTTTGTCGTTGTCAAGGAAATTTGCCAAGTGCTTGCACACATTTTATAACGATAGACCAAATCTGAGAGGTAAATATAAGCAAACAGTTTCACTGATTTTTAGCACTTTGATTTCAATCTAGCACGAGCAAGCAGTCGAAAAAAATTGCCAGCTACCATTCCGGTTTTATACATTCAGTCTTGTAATTACAGATTTTTCATGCTTTAATTGAGTGGTTGGTTATTTGGCTGTGTTTAGGGTCCCTTATAAAGCGGGCTTTCAAACAACCTCAAAATAATTATACTATTTGAAGAACAGTACTGTTGATTTTTTTTTATGCCTTAGAACAAGGCAACTTTCCTTTAAAAGATTTGAAAGCGCCAAGGCATTTATATAATTTTTTTTTCGTGGCTTTTAGGACATCATTATTTTGAAAATATTGTTTAATCACGTGCTAACACGATGAGCTTAGGTAAAATGGCAACTTTTGTACCTCTAGCTTTTCACTCTCTCCCGGCCCCTGCCTCTTTCTTCTGGGGACCAAAAAAAGAAAGGCAGAATTAGTGCCTTGGGAGAACATTATGACGTCACTCTAGTCTCAGTTTTACATACTAGCGTGTCTCTAAGATTCATTGTCTGAGGGCTAAAATCAACTTAATGGGCTCTCTGACCCTAGTCAACAAGAGCCATAAAACCCACATGATATCCACATCTTCCCTGTATTAACATGTGAGCAGATCAAGCCTATTCACACCTTTAAACACATGTGCTGACAAACATGTGCGAGATAAAATTTTGTTTTACCTCAGCTGACAAAACAGAGGCGAGCCCGGGGTATTAAACTCAAGACTTTTATTACCAGCGCGGCATCAAGACTTGATAAAGCTGGGAGGAAACAGCTGGGTAGGAAAGAACAGGAGGAGAATGAAAGACGGTGGGAACAGTGTTGGAAGCTATGTTCTTCACAAGAAATCTGGAAACGGATAGTTTCTTAGTGGGATTTTACATAGTCTTACCCCAATTTTTTTTTTGTTTTTTGGTGTTTTTTTTGCAAGTGGTTATGTTTCATGTTTGTTTCCAGTTGAAGCTATCAGCTCCGTTGTTGTTGCCCTGTTGATGTAGCTGTAGCTTCTTATTTTTACAGTATTTTCTCCTCTGTGTATATGTATGCATGCTGCATTTGGTATCATAGTATCAGGCTTTGAGAACGCAGTAGCTACTTCTATTTTTTTTTTTTTTGACAATACTGTTTTGATCATCCATTCGATTAAATGAATAAAACCGCTAGTTGCAAGAAATGAATAAAAGAACGAGCTATTCGCAGTTTGTGTATGAAAGTATTATATTAAAAGGCAGCTTACCGTGGTGCAGTAGTGGTGTTTTAGGCTAGAGTTCACAACCCAAGTCGTAGTCTTCCTAAAAGTGGTGTATAGTATGTATGTTGTATTAAGAGTGACATATTTATGTGAACAACTTATTGAGCAAATAATATCAACGTTACGTTATTGTTTCAGATTTTTTATCATGCTATGAATGAAATAATACTGTCTAAGACGGGTTAACTTAGAAATAAGAAGCTTAAAGCTTTCTCGATGCTATGTAAAGTCTATAGACTTGTCATGAACAGTGGCTACAGTTCAGCGACAAAGCACTCGACTGGTTAGAGATCTTTGATATGCTATGTCTTGGCAAGTTAGACAAAAAATCATTACCAATACAGTGTGTGTTGCTGCGTGCTGTCTGACTTTACATGACTCAGTGAACGTTTGACATGGAGTTAAGTCTACAGCTATTGATTAATTTTTTATGTTCATGTCAGACCTACTGTAAGTAAGAAGAAACGGGACTGTTAGAGCTCCGATGTCAACGGCATTGTCATAGCTCGGTTTTGTAATATTACGGTAACACTGACTCTAAAGACAGTACTGAATATAGGACAACACAGTGGTAAGGAATCATTAATATCAGCGTGGTAGACTCACACATATGTGGAGATGGTCCGAAGATGCAAGCCCTGAAAGCCATTAAACATGATGTTGGCAGCAGACGATCGGGATCAACCCAAATATAAGATAAAGGGTCCAAAATGTCAACAAATGCTACCTTTCCCCTCTCAAATAATTAAAAATGGAACTTAGACATGCATGTTTTTTAATGCAAACCGAAAATCGGGTTGTTTTTCGACCTACGACACCGGAGAGATTGAGAATCAAAGTCAAACCAACCGAGGTCCATGTTCATAAAACAATAATAGCCACACATCGCAATAAACAGAGTAGATATGATATTGACCGTTCATGGGCATGAGAAAAACATGAAACTACTGTCAGTGTCAATCTCCTTTGATTGTAGGCCTTACCGCATAATCATAATGACAGATTGTGAGGCTGTGACTGGACAGCTGGCATGCATGCTGTCTGGGGCCAGACACCGCACCGACAGACACAAATGCAGCCAAATGCATTTCCATCCATCGCAGACAAGGGGGAGGGGGTAGGGTGATGTCGTGTCTCAGTAACGCTTCCACCCCTCTCATTCCCCCAACCCTCACTACACTATTCACTATTCACCAACTTTTTTTCCATCTGATATTATAATCTGTTGTGATGTTGTCCGATATTCTTCGTTTGCATGCCAGTTCTCTCAAGTCACTCTTCTGCACTGTGTGTGCCCCATCATCGCGACAATACTGTCCGGTTTTGGGATAGAGTTGGCCTTGAAGAATGATATAAATTTTACATTAATATATCACCAAGGATATAAAAACTGATTGAATTTTCTCTGAGAAGGCCTCACACCCAAATAATATTAACATTAATAATAAAAACATTTAAAGAAGAACAATTACTTCTTTGAATTAAGTATCTCTGCATTAAAATTCGTGAATGAGACTTTGGTTATTCTTTTCTTGGATAAGCCGAAGATGAATAATCAACACTAGTATTGACAACAACCATCAACCGACAATCAGACACGGTCATTCTATGATTACATCAGCTTTCACCTGACTGTTATTTTGTTGACATATGTTACCACTGATATAAAAATATCAAAAACCAAAGCTATGGTATTTGGACGGTCTAACAAAAAGCCTCAAATACAAGTAAATAATGAGGTGTTAGAGGTTGTGAGCAAATCTGAAAATCTCAACAAAAAAAATAAAATAGCCGCTTCACAACAGCTATGAAAGAAAATAACATTGAGAGAGAAAGGAGAGTTGGTTGTGTTTAGCTACGTCCTAACAGATTAAATTTCAATTTTGTTACGTTAAACTGTCAGATCGACCTGTTTTCAAAATGCATCGAACTATCTTATTATATGGAGCTGAAATTTAGGGCTTTGAAGATTTTTTTTCTCGCCTAAAATACTATAGAATAATACTCGAGTTAAAAGCCAGCACTCACAGATATATGATATGTGGAGAACTAGGCAAACTTCCAAAATCTACTGATATCATTCTGGGCAAAAATTATAACAGGCAAGAAAGAAAAATTCTGTTATCTTCTTTACTGGCTCATGAGGAGCGATCTCTACTTGGCCAAGAACATTATCCATGGTTAAACGGCATAGAAGAAATACTAATATATATAT
>JAWQUT010000009.1:1198746-1218100 GCA_033807755.1 Ellobium chinense | reverse complement strand
GGGGTGGAAGAGGGGGGGGTGGAGGAAGAGAACTAAACAGAAACAAAAAGTCACTTTTTTTACTGTTTTAGAAAATGTTAGGGAGGGACAGTGGCATTGGAAAACGGGTAAAGCTAAGGAAAAATGAAACATGGTAAAATACTGGCATCATCCCAAGAAAAGTCTTATAGCAGTAGGGATCATAGATCGTTGTCGTCGTTGTTATTATCATCAGTGTCGATATAACTGTAAATACCAAAAAAAAAAAAACTATGGAAAGCTGGAGAGGACAATTATCAGAAATCACATCGGCTTCCAGAACAACAGAGAATCTTTAACACCCACTACATCAGCGAGAATATAAAAAATTTCAGACCAAACAACGCTACCACAGCTATCATTATAATACCACCAAGGCGCTTTAACTGTTACCACAAAATAACAGCAATGGTACTATCAATGATACTGCCACCACTACCACAAAAGAAACAAGCACGTTTCACGGGCACACGCCTATGTACTTGCAAAATAATTATTATGAAAGCATCAGACTGTGGCAGGCCCATCGAGCTAGATGCCCGGGCACATTGACTTTACACAGGCCGGGCCGGGCTAGCAATTTTAACCTCTATTAACTCTATTTACGGTTTATAGCCGCACGGATTAGCCAAAATAATTGAAAACATGGCCGAAGCTCCATCCTTTTCATCCCACCTTAAAGATTCTTTGGGGTTTCTGTCGTGTTATCAGTGTGCGTGCGCTAGTGCCCGCCAGTGTGTGAGTGTTCCATTTTAATGGGAAATACAAGAGTTAAACGAGATGGAATGAGCGGAAATTGTGCGTGAGACCATAGCAATTAACTAAAAAAAAAAGTGCAGGGGTGGGCCGGAGTGATATATATACACAAACATGTATGATTGTTATTGAAATGTTGCTTGCTTCTTGCAGGCAGTTTTCTCTAGTCACGCATGCTCTCAATTCCCCCATCATATCTATGGAAAGTTGCTCATGTTTGGGAAATCTCTACAAAAAGGAAGGAATGAGTCCCTTATTTTCCTTTAAATAATCCAGAAATGCAGGATACCACGAGAACAAAATGGCGCTCCGAGCGGAAAGGACGAATGTATTCTGTCAATTCCCCCGGCCAACCAATTTTGATTGGGCCGTTATGCCGGTCGTAATTTAAAATCAAGCTCATTTTAAGATTGTCCGAACGCCTTGTAGGATTCCAAATTTTACGAGGCTGGCTCGTGTTCCGGCCGAGTTTTACACTAATGAAACTGGAATTGAAGATGCCCTCGTCCTTCCGCCCATTTCATTTGCATTTTTTTGATTTGGTTCTCTAAAATCTGGCAATCTCCAAAGAGCTTAGGCAAGGTTCCAGGACGCAGAAGGAAGCAGATGAGGATGACGAATTGTGACCCACGCGTTTGATATGATTGGAAGAAGTGGAGAGAAGGACAGTAAGGCGGGAGGCCAGTTGAATGTGGCGGTGCAACTGAGTGCGTTCTAACTGAACTGTGGATACGCAATTCGGTGTCTTGATATATTTCGGTGTCCTGATGGGCCATAATTCTTCTCATGCAGCTTACACCTCAAAATACGTAACGACTGTCTTTAAATAATATGCTTTTGATCTCGTGATGGGCAGATTGGGACTATAACAGTATGTAGTCCACATTACTTTCGCTGATCAGTCTTGACAAATTTTGCTTTCACTATCATTTACTAATATTGTAGCTTCACAAAAACCGTGAACATTAATTGTTTTCTTTTTTTGTAAGAGACCGAGTAAAAGCAAAAAACTTGAAGTTACAAAATTTGATCTTAGTATATTTTCGGCGTCCTTCCTCATTTTTGCATTGAACATGTTTTGTCAGTGTTCTGAAACTCAATGGGCCAACTCTGTGGCTTTGACACACTAGATAATGTCTACTGATTTTATTACTACTTGTTTGAGAGATATATACAGCCAACGCAACGTGTTAACAACTTTCAGCGATGTCGATGATCAGTAACAACATCAAATTAGATGAAATACGATTGCAGCAAAAGGGAGAAACGAAAGGAGCTTGATAAAAAACGGTCCTCAGGCAGGAGAGTTAACCGAGTATGAGACTGACGGAAAAGACGTGGGGGAGGGAACTGGTCATGAAGTAATCATGGCCTCCAGTCACGAGTGGGACAAATCGATAAGAAAATTTGGAGACGATGGAGAGCGCGTGAGTCAATGGCCAATCAAAAAGCTCGTAAAGTTTGAGATTTCCCGCAGCGGGAGAGCTGTCAAGAAGTGAGCAACCTCAGATCGTTTTACACTCGGCTGATCAAAGAATATGAATATTCAGGAGGCCGGGACACAGAGGCCGTGAGATGGGATGGGAAAGAGAATGTGACTACAGAGAGGAACATGTCATTGCATTCAGTTTTTGAGAGCGCAGATTTAAGACATTTTTGCTGTTTGTTGCGATACTGAGAGCTGCGAATTGGGAAGGTGCGATACATGGCGAAAACGATATTCGGGGAAAACAAAGTTCCGTGGCTATCAAGAAAGAATGGGGCAGGAAATAACATCATGAACACAAAATCTGAAATGCTGAGGCACCCCTTGCCCCAACACACCGCCATCCGCCTTCGACTTTTTCCCCATTTATTTCTGACGGCCGCCAACTAGAGCTGCAGACTTACCTTACTATAATAACATATTATTATATTGATCACAGGACTTCAATCATCGAAACATGATTCTACTACAGCTATATCCTCGTGGTATCACCGCAGAGTGCAGCAGTAAACTTGACGGATTATGTTACAGTGCATGACATCCCTAGACGTGTCCTCTCATTTGAGAATCAGACTGAGCCAGATTCCAAATACTGCAGCTCGCAACAGCGTTGCAGACTGATATTATATCGCAGACAACGTCTGTATTTTATCTACAGTACATTTTTTTTTATTCTTGACTTGTCGTACATTCAAACCATCCATTATAATAATATGTTTGCTGAAATTAGAATAGTACAGGTCTGCAAAAGGAATTTGGAATCACCGGGGACTTACCGCTAATAATTATTTTGACTTGTGTGACTGGTTGATGATATTAGCAGCAGTTCAAGATAAACTCGTTTTGTGGGTTGTTTTTTTTTTCTTTTAAATGATAGTGAGACAAACAATCATCGCACTCTCTGCAATGACATAATCGTACGCATTTTGCTATACCAACAATTCAGACCCGGATCATGCGAATAATAAAAATAAAGTTGTCAAGAAATTTCTCATTCTACAGACTTTCATCCTGACGCCAGAAGCATGAACGAGTATGTTGAGATCCACTGGAGACATTTCACATAGACAGGGCTTAAGAGGATTTGAACAAGCAAATCAGCAGGCTGGGGAATGCAGGCTGTTACCCCCTTAAACACGCACATTTTGCAAGTGTCACCTACTCCACCAGATGCGACAAGGTTTATGCCCATTTTGCCACCTAGGCTAATTCCATTTTCATTCTCTTTCACGCTTTCCTCCGTCCAAAACCTGTAATAAATTATAAGCGATTGCAAAATGTGTGTAATGCTGGCTGCTAAATCCGGTCATATATTAAAGTGGATTGGGTCTCATGTTTGGTGTCAGCGTTTTGGCCATTACAAGATTTACTGATGGGGTTGTTGTCTTCGGATTCATCCGAACCTGGTATGAAACACAGAGGAATATCAACACTGCGCGCGACTATCATCAGTTTAATGATAAGAATATTACGGTGTGACGACAACAAATGACAAATACCGACGCGAAGCCCGATTTCAAAATCAACAGGAAGCAGGATGCTTTATTATGAGATGGTCTAGACTACATGCAAATCGGTAAATACAGAGTGATTTGGTAAAATAACATTTCAATAAAAGATGATGACAAAAAACAAGATGATGAAGTCATTTGGCAATCTTTTGGTGTTGCTAACCCTGCAATTTCAAGTTTTTCAAGCACTATAGTGCACACTTCCTGTGAGCCACATCATTTAACCCATTCAGTCCCACACCAACGCGAATAATTAATCCAGCCATGAAGAGAATATAAATTTATAGTCTGGCTTTATGAATGAACAGTTTCTGGTGAAAATTGAATAGCTTCCCGTAACTGTCTAATGACTTTTTGCTGGCATGTTTGCGGTTTTAAAACTATATTTCTATTGCTGTCCAGCAAAAGTAAAAACGCTCTTTAAGTTGACATTGTGGGACTGAAGAGGTTAAGAGATGTCTCTAATTAAGTCCAGTATAGTCGTTCTGCTGGCAGACTTTCCTACCCCTCCCAAGTGGCACTTGCCAATGTGATTTTCTGAAATCTTGTGCCTTTTGTAATGTTTTCGTGATTTTTACCCCTGTAATTTCAGAACGTTATAAGCATTACAGTGCACTGATCATCTACGCTGTACCATCTAGGAGGTGACCTTATTGTAAGTCCGACATAGTTCTTGCTCTGTCCGCGAACCCAACTGCTCCTCGTGGGGGGGGGNGGGGGGGGGGGGCATTTGTCATTATGGTTTTCTTAAAACTTGTTTGGTTTGTTAAATTCTGAGGGTTGTCACCCTGCAATGTCAGAATTTACAAGCGTTACAATACATATGCCTGATGGGCTTCAGCATTTAAATCCAGTAGTAATCTCGTCATTTCTGTTAAAGCAAGACTGATAATAAGGTTAAGATTCTGATGAGCATTCAAAGAAAGATGTGGCAAGAGATAAGAATCTGTATGTGTCAAGAAATAAGAATCTGTTTTATTTATTTTCTAGGCGTTTGCTATTTTTCGAGAGGAGAGCCTCGCATTCTTCATTAGCTGAACATAAGGCATGCTTATACGAAATTTGAACCGACCAAAATTTTCATGTTTCAGTACAATATATACCAACTCGGTACCAATATGTGATGAGCCAGCAAGACAAGACCAACCTCATATTAATACATCATAATATCCCAGCCACTTTTATTTGTACATTGTTTATTATGCTGTCTCTAATGCACGACACACATCAGGGCGTGGGTGATAATCAAGAAAATCCAAGCAGCGCAGTGTGGGGGCTTACAAGCCTGGCCTGGAGACACTGGACGGAAGTTGTCGAAGGTGCTTAATGCGAGTGAACCTTATCATCATGTCGTGATTGGAGTATTAGTTTCATTCAAATGTTACAACAAACTTTCTGTAAAATTGTTCAGTTTTGGTGAATGTCATGCAACGGCGTCCCGAGGGGAAAAGGAGGGAGGGGGAAAGAAGAACAGTCATTACTATTATGTATATGGAATATGTATGTTTTGTTATTAATATTCTTTGAGGTCTAAGATCTAATGAAGAGCTTACGGCGATGTCACAGGGTCTGTTTTGTTAGTAATAACCATTGAACTATGTGATACGACGAGAGATAATTATATTTTGAGTTCAGGGCGCGTCAGCAGGATTACAGCTATAGTT
This sequence comes from Ellobium chinense, assembly GCA_033807755.1. Taxonomy (NCBI): domain Eukaryota; kingdom Metazoa; phylum Mollusca; class Gastropoda; order Ellobiida; family Ellobiidae; genus Ellobium; species Ellobium chinense. Next base: position 1,212,665 of record JAWQUT010000009.1, on the reverse strand, counting down.
CAGGGGGCGCGTCAGCAGGATTACAGCTATAGTTCAGGGCGCGTCAGCAGGATTACAGCTATAGTGCATTACGACGAGAGTTACCCATGCTGTTTAAACAAGGCAATTGTTGACGTTGATTGCAGTATGTATTTTGAATGTCTGACATTATCTCCCTCCCTCCCCCTATCCAAAAAAAAATAACAAAGAAGGTTTGGCCAAACTAACAAAAAGCCAATTCAATAGATGTGAATTGTTACATCCCTTGGTTTCCTTAAAATTTAAAGTCGGTAGCCTCCTAAGCATATGGAGGCTGTCTATAGCATCCGGTAACCCCACTATATCAAGTCCCACATTTGAGGTAGAAAACCAGTGATCTTGTGGGAATCCAGTGGCAGCACTAGCAGGAATGCACATTACACCAAGTTTTGCTGAGAGTCGAGAGCGTTCTAAAATTGAAGAGTCGTGACACCACAGAGAGGTTCTCAGTAATTTTGTTGCCTTTATTCGACTGAGACACAACCATGACTAAATCAGCAAAAATGTGGGGTACTGGGAACAAATTACATGAAAGAGGCCATGTTGTCGTTATCGATTTGTTAGAAGGGACTTCAGGTGAAATGCGTAGTTCACTGAGTGACGCAAATACAAAATGAGACTGATTTTAAGTCACGGTCCCGTATGTTTATCCGAAACAGATTGCAGACGGATACTGTCGATAAGTCTACCTCCCAGTATCTGTGTTGATATTGTTATTATTATTATTTAGACGTGAACTGCTTAACGGTATTCAGAGTTGGCTTTTTTTTCTACCATTCAAAAAAATTGCTAGTTTTATTGAAAATGACAAGAGGGGTTTTTGAAATAACAAGAAGCGTTGTGTCCATTCTATTCCAACCCAGAACATTCTCATTGGTGTTTTACAATCCAAGTGACTGTCAATATTCTACAGGATAACTACCAATAGAAAACTTTACGCTCAGATTGCCTTCCTACCCAAGACTCCATGTGAGAAGGGGTAACAGGATCAGTCTGTTGCACGTCGATTCGGTGAAAAGAAGAAGTTAGTGTTTCTTAAAATTAATGTGATATCAATGCATTTTACACATTTGTTTCTTATTTTACCTGACGATTTGTCCACGCACACATCTTAATAATCAGTGTTACTAATCTTATGAAATAGCCAAGGGAAAATTGACTAAGTAGCCAGAAATTCGCCATGAAGACCCTCGAAAGTGCCCAAAAGTAGCCAGCTTCATAAAATCCAATCGAAGTTTCTGTTCATGTGGATTTGCGGACAATATTTTTCCATTTTATGCGTGACAATTTTTAAACTCAACTCTTACAAAGTAATCCAAAAGTAGCCAAGTAGCCATGGCTTTTAAAAAAAGCGCCAAAACCTTTTGAAAAAAATAGCCTTATTTTGGCTAGATTACTCAGTAACCAGCCTGGCAACACTACATTATTTCCTGATACTGGGTTTGGCCGTAAGCGTTTTGTGGCACGTGATTTGGTTGTACCCGGTTACTGAGAATACAATATTTTATTCTGTTTGCCAACCCCGACCTGTTCTTCCAATACGATTCTATGTTCGTTACATTTACTATAATAGGTTCGTGAAAGAAAAATGCTCATGGGCGTTATGGGCGTTAAGCGCTGAACTTCGTTCTGGTTTTTACAGCGCTGAACATTGTTCTGGTTTTTACAGCGCTGAGCATTGTTCTGGTTTTTAGGGCGCTGAACATTGTTCTGGTTTTTAGGGCGCTGAACATTGTTCTGGTTTTTACAGCTCTGAACATTGTTCTGGTTTTTACAGCGCTGAACATTGCTGTGGTTTTTAAAATCAGCCTGTTAAACTGTTCAAGCAGCCTGTGACTTGTCCTACTATCTTCAGTTATTATTACCACCACACTACTTAAAAGAAATCGTGTTAGGATGGACATAATTCAGAGATGTGACAGTTCATTCAGCGCCTGATGTTTTTATTGTCACACTTAATTTTAGCCACAACTTTTATCCATTGGATCAAACGTCAAATAAGGGGGTAGGGCGGCATACACATTGACCATAAAAGGGACAGACAAAAGAAGACTTAATTCTGCCATGCATAATCCTGCGATATTATTATCGTCTTGCAACAGATTTTTTGGAGGAAAAAAAACACTTGAGTTTTGTTTGTTTTTTAAACCAACCATCTCTGCCTTTTTTTTAAAAACCACGTTGTTTTCCCTCTAATGATGCGAATGCTACTCATCTGAAAGTGCTGCTGTTGTTTTGAATGTGAACCTTTCTGGTGTCGGGATGTCACTGTTACCTCAGTTCATTCTGGCTGCTGTTTTTGATGTTGACTATACAGTGTGATGACCTCGATAATGCGGGATCTTAGCTTGTGTTGACCGCTTACACCCGATCAAAATCTTTACCGTCAAGATCTCCCGGTACGATAGAAGAATAATAATCCCATCACTTACGTCGTTTCGTCACGGTGGAACGCCAGTTTGCACATCTGGCGTTACGTTTCTCGGATAAGTGGCAAAAATATGTGTAGAAAATATATCCTATAAAATATGGGTGCTGTCAAAATAAGACGTGTACACAGGACGCTTACACGAGACAGCAACACCGACGGTCGGGGGAAAAACATAACAGGACAGCGAGGAGGATGGGTGGGGGGAAGGGGGGGAGGTGTACGGAAGGGAGGGCAGACAGGAAGGGATGGAAGGACTGTGAAATGGAGGAGAGGAGGGCGGGGAGCTAAGAGGACAAGATTGAGAGAGAACTTCCGAGACATAAAAGATACGAAACGAGAATGAGTAGATGGCTGAGAGAATTATGGAAAGGAGGACAAATGTTTGAGGTGAGAAAAATGGAGGAGAGGTTAATAGAAAACAATCCATTTAAGCCAGGACACCCCATTTTTCCCCTTCTATTTGTAATGGGAAGCAATAGTTGAGACAAGAGAAACCAGTCCCCATATGCCCACCACACGTTTCATTCCTAATCAATGTCTTGTCGGCTTGTGAGTCTATTATCGCGCAGAGAGCGCACCCTGCTGCGTTGCGTACATGGGCTATGAAGCTGTATGCACCAAATTGCACCGGTTTGAACGCTGCTTGTAATTTTCCACCGCGGCAGGGAAACGAAGATCTACCGCAAGTTTCGTGGGGGAAATTGAAACTCTTCTTACCTAACATGATGCATTGATTTGCGTCGATCCCTTGATAACTTTCCCTGAGGTTACTCAGCCAATATTTGTCTCTTACATCAACTTTTCTTTTGTCTTGAGGTTTCAGATTACTGGCCAACAAGGTCACAGCAGAATGAAATTTTTGATGTTCATGTAAATTTTGTGTGTACATGCATGCGGTTGTGCATGTATGTCTGTGGGAAAGGTGATAAGGGGGGGAGGGGATGTTGTTTGAACAAGAGAACCTTTGCTGTATAGCTTTCTTCGTAGGTAACGTTGACTAGATCTAGTATTCGTCTTCGGTCAGGAATGTTTAAACCTGTCGCTGCTCAGATATTTGCTGTAAACTGAAGGGTTGCAACCACATAATAATGCGCCCCTAAGATTGACTCGTTATCGTGCACATAATTGTAAGTATACGGTGTCGTAACGAGCGGGATCAGCGCCTGTAATGAAAGGGATGCGGCATATCTTCAGACACAGTTATTAGTTGTGAGATATATGGCCAAGGTAAAAGTAAGTGTAATTGCTGCACAAGATGATAAATTGGTGAAGTGTTGAGGTGACGAACACAGGCCGGTATGTAACAACTTGAGTCATAATGGAACAACTGAATCACATTCATAATAACTGAGTTATAACACCCTGTCCAGGACAGTTCCAACGAAATCATGATGCCCGTGCAAATGATCAGTGTCTGTGTTTCTTGGATTGGATTTTTGTACTTTTCATTCTTTTCCCTTTTCATGTCCCGATCTCAGTCATGTTAAGTAAGTAGAATTTAATATTATCCTCTTTCCACCGCCCCATATGATGGTGAAACACCGTAAACGTCATTTAGATAAGCGACAGACTTATACCAGGTCAAATGCCGTCAGATACGGCAGAAGTCTTTTTTCCCCTCCTGTCCCCATTTGCTGTGTGTGTCTGGTAAAAAAATATCGTCTGTCTTTATATAAGCTGAATATGACGCATTCTAACCCGACCTGGAGAGCTATTGTTTAGCTCTTCAGTGTCTTCCGTTCAAATTATTACGCGCACAATATGAAGCTCGCTCTGTGAGATCAGATTGAGTGTTTGTGTTAGGATGTCCTTTAATCGGAGATGGTCTAGACTTTAACTGCTTAGCGACTTACCACAATGATAAACACATTAACAGAGTTATTTATTTATTTTCAAAACCAGGTCACTGTAAAAAGTTTTCCTATAACTGACAGGATGGATGCATAGTGCACTCAGTTTAGGTCATATTGTTGCTGTTGTGGCGTTTGCTTCTGTCTGATTTTCATTCGACATGGTCATAAAGATAATATTGTTGCCTATGAACGTAATGTGAGCGGTTGGGGTTGCTGGCCTCAGAATTTAAGGTAACTTTTCTCTTCATAACAGTGCCCTAACTGTGTCCATGTCGTGTGTGTGTGTGTGTGTGTGTGTGTGTGTGTGTGTGTGTGTGTGTGTGTGTGGTGTGTGTGTGTGTGTGTGTGTGTGTGTGTGTGTGTGTGTGTGTGTGTTGGGGTGAGGGAGTGGGGGACAGCGTAATAATTGCGTGAAAGGTGAAGTACAATTTGTTCACAAAGGAAACGTGAAAGTGACAATGAAAACCTGAAGGTGGATGATCCTTCTTCTTGTAGTAGTTGTAGCTGCAAAACTAGTGTGTCATAATAGAGTTAGGTCTATCAGAATCCTCCGTGTTGATTGCTAAACAGTGCATGCAGTATGTAATAATGTTGTAGCCCTCTAATGCTCACGTAATATTTACAGACAACTTCAGCACACATACATGTTCGCGCTCACATATTGCACATACTCATACACACATATCCCCACAAACACACACACACACACACACACACACACACACACACACACACACACACACACACGCACACACGCACGCACGCACACACACAGGTACAATACATGATTTCATATGAACACCTGCAGGCTGTCAGGGTCAAAAAATGAAGGACGTTACCATTTTTTTTCCGAGTCAAGGGACTTAACTGTTTGTCAGGAGTTCTCTTTCTTAGCAACATTACAGAGATGACACAGGATCTACCGTCCACACAGCGCAGCTCAAAATGGCGTAACTAGAAATTTGGTAGATTGTTTAGACTTAGCAAGCCACATTCACACGTTTTCAAAACAAAGTACATGTTAGGATCGTCATGTAACTGCCTAATCATGATCCCGCACTGTAACACTTGCTGACGTATCCGGATACATTCCAAGAACCAGAGTTTTTAATACAGGTATTACTACAGACAATGACACAGTTACAGACTGGAGTTTAAACAGCATCTGGACCGAGAGTGGTCCATTTCGCAAGTAATGCCTATCTGGTGTTGCGTTCTTGGTTCTTAATTATTTCCGCTTAGTCACTTGCTATACTGAAGAAATCCCTGGCATGGAAACATCATAAATTCGCTTTCTTCTGACTTCAGCTCAGAGGAAATTTGGGCACTTTAGAACCGTGTAGCAACAGAAGCCTTCTGAGGGTATTGTGAATTTTATTGTCATTTTGTTATAAACCTCAGAATAAATCTCAGAATGAATGAATAAGATTCAGATTCGCAATGATGATCGTGCTGCCACTGTGCTCAGTCAGCCTACCTAATAACTTACGTCCTTTCATGGTAGCGCCAGATTTAAGCATAGCACGTGCGATCGAAGCGTGAAAGGTGTGAAACGTCATAAATCTCCCACCTACTTCCAGCCGTCGAGATANGGGGGGGGGGGGGGGGGGGGGGGGGGGGGGGAGGGTTGGAGAGAGGGAATAGGATGGACGATGACACGAGATCCGTCATGGGTGGAGAATAAAGCCTATCCTGAGGGGGGTTCAGAGCGAGTGATTATTGGTCGAGAAGGGACAACGGCGGGGTCGATGAGAAAAACAACAAGCACGGGCTTTTTTTGGGGGGGGTATCTTTACAGCTGTGTAAAGAAAGGCCCTTTTACGCACCTCCTGTAACCAAACATAATTACATAAAGTTTGAGTGGGATAACTGGAACAAATAGGAGAAAAAATTTTTTTAAAAGATTGGAAGGGGATGATGTTACTAAAACGGGTGTGTTAAGGGAGTAGGGCGGCGGCAGCTGAGTGTGATTTCAAGGGCGAAGAAAAGAAGGGGACGCCAAATTTCAGTCTGCTGTGTGTCCAAGTCATCCCAGTCGCATTGGTGGCCACCGCCTGTTTTCGACCCTAGACATTCACCGATGTTTCCGTCTTCGAAGTCCACTCCTCTTTGACCACCGGCTCTAACCCCTGTTGTCCTTAAACGAGGCCTTCTTTCACTAGTAAGCAGCATTGTAGGCAGGCATTTCTTATTAACCAACAATACACTATGACTTGTGACCTGGCCTATCGAGCTGCCCGAGCGGAATCCGAAAATCCCTGTTGGCTTTCGTTCATGTAATCTAAATCAAACAGAGAGAGGGAAAAAATAAGCTACAGCAAGTGTCATGTTTCCTTCCGCTTTTCATTAGTGACCTGTCGAAGGTGCTGCAATAGATCAAGTTAATTTGTTGAGAATGGTAGAAACGGTGGGGAGGATAAATTATGCAGCAGCCTCCCAGCGGAGACGCTAGGTGGAAGACACACACCGTTATATATAAATTTATGCAAATGTCCAGTGGCGCTCAGGTGCATGTAGCTGTCAGCAGATAATATGATTATTAACGGCGCGACACGAAGTGTTAAGTTAACTTACAAAGCAAACATCCGCTAGGACTGCCATCTGTAAAGGATTACTGAGACAAACTTCGGGTCCCCCGATAATTCAGTGAAATGTGAAGTTGTGATTTTGTATTTAGAATAATAATATACCATGTATGGGATAGATACTGTGATGTGTGGTACCCTCAGATTTCAGTGAAGATGGCAGTGTTATTAATTACTTGCCCATAAAGCACATACTTAATTAATTGGAGATATAGATAAGGTTTGAAATAGGCTTCATAGATGACAGTATTAATAAATTTAACCGCCATACAAGCCGGATGTCTTCACAAATCCTACATCACTGATTTAACTAGTGCTGTCCGATCTGCTCTATAAAAAGTCCATGTGAGCATGCCAAAATGTTTATTGAACATTGTATGCGTGCAGTAAGAGAGCATTTCTATTTAAATTTAAAGATTACTCAAATTCCTAAATATTTGTCACAAGGTTGTGGCCCCTTGCTCTGTATTTTAATATCAGATTTATCTCAGTAATTACGAATATATTTGAACATTCTGAGCCGATCCCCTGACATTCGACTTCATGAAGTTCTACTGAATTTTTTTTTTCTTTTATTGTAAACGAAAAACCAACGCGATTATTCTACTTTTAGCGATTAGTGATTACTGTTTGCCAACTGTAGCCCAGGTCTCCTACGGTTGGGTTATTTTTATTTGTATTGTGCGTGTGTGTGTGTGTGTTTTTGGTTTTTTTTTTTCGCNGGGGGGGGGGGGTGTCAAGTGGAAGTGCAGGGCAAACAAACCGCGCTTGATGTAAACAAAATCACATAAATCAGTTTGATGCCATCTAGCAAAATGATCAAAAAAAGCAAATGACCTAGGACCACAGAAAGACAAAAACTATTCTTGATCAGGAACCGCCCTCCGTGTGTTATGACGAATACAAAACCCAACAGTCGCCGCAAGCGTAATGTGCGAACAGTTGGCGCGAAGAAGCGGTCGGAAATATCCGGAAGTCATGCGGAGAATATGCGTGTAGTCGGAATAGAAGAAAAAATGTTCAGGGCAAAGAGGACGATTAATTATTCGCCAGTTATCATGATATCGATTTTGCACATTTTTATCTCTTTTTTTTTTCTCTTTTAATGTGTGCGGTAGGATATTCCTGAAAACTGTTCATGCGTTACAAATTCATTTTCATTATGTAAGAGGGGGCTCTTCTCAACATGGGCGGCGGTGATCCATGATAAAAACTTGCGGAGTTTATGGAAAGCGCGTTCTGATGATACCATATTTTAATGTTCAGGTACATTACAACATATAGATGTATCAGCAGTATTTTTTAAAAAGTATGTCATTATGTTCTGTCAAATTGGTGAGCCTGCTGAAAGGTTCTTGTTCGTCTTGTGTGAAGATAGGCTTGTGCTCCGCTAACATCACTGCATTGCCATATTAATAGTATGATAACGAAATGACATATATTTCCAGTGCAGAGGCATAACTGAAAGACTGCATACCTGGTCCATAATTATGGTTGGAGAGGCCGTATACAGCTGTACTTGATCCATAAGGTGGGGGGGGGGGGNNGGGGGGGGGGGGGGTCATATACCTGATCCATAAGGTGGGAGAGGCCATATATCTGGTCCATACGATGGGAGAGGTTGTTCTGTTAAATTCACATGTAGCTACAGCATGTCTGACTTGGACTATATAAACTTTCCAATACCTTGCTGTTTTGTTTTGTATTCATTTCCTGAGCGCAAAGGAGATTCATACATAATGAATATTTTTTCTGGGTCAATCGAATATTTGCAGAGACCTGCATATAATCGAATGCCTATAAATAAAATTGCTGAATGTGAATATTAATAGTGCAGGAAGTTTAAATACGGCAGACTCACCCAAACTGCTGCCTCACTGAGATCGACAGTGCTCTTCTCGAGTTTGAGTAGCATTCATCTATGGTGCGTACAAGGGATAAATCTACATCTAGGCAAAGTTCAAACACTAAATAACTTTGAATTAGACGGGTTTGAAATACTGATAATGAAGTCTCGAGTATTATAATAACACGGTAAACATTACTAGGAAAGAGAAGCGTAAAATTCCATAATACAGAGACGAAACTTTCTAGGCAATAACATTTTGGATAAGTTTATAATAATACATGTAGTAAACTTCACAAAATTCGCGAAAGTATTGAATCTTATAACAGTGTCAGTCCCTGTCCTGCTATATAATATAACTTGGTGAGTAAGTTTGAGGAATTGTTTGGATTCGTCAAATCCTGCCAGGAGTTTAGTCCACGTGACCGATTACAGTAGACCAAATAAGCTGAGGCAGTTATTTGTGGAGTAAGTTCTAAGCACGTCTTGCCTTTTGCTGGACAGTCATCAGGAGAAATTCGGTCTTGAGCTCCTAATGACCATTGTTTGGCCGGCCATGCTGCTTTAATATAATTATATTTGTTTTGTTCTTTTTATATTTCCAGGTCCTAACTCAGCACAGAGACGCCGTGGGAGACAAACTTACAGCAGGTACCAGACGTTAGAGTTGGAGAAAGAGTTTCAGTTTAATCATTACCTCACTCGAAAACGGCGCATTGAGATCGCTCATTCGCTGTGCCTCACCGAACGCCAAATCAAAATCTGGTTCCAAAATCGTCGGATGAAACTGAAGAAAGAAAAACTAGCCATTCAAGAACTGAACAGCACCTGTAAGTCAGAGTTCAAGGATGAAGATGATCTGAGTGATGATGTGGACTGCAGATGAAAACTGTTGATGATAAAGTAGACTGAATAGACATGGGTTTGTACTTTAAGATGTAAAATTTGTAATATTACTCTCCGTGCATAAAGTGAAGAACAGTCATATTTTGTTTATATACTTGAATTATAGTTTACATGTTAAATATGTACGTTATATCTTCACAAGTGTACTGTACTTGGTAACGATAATTAATTTTGATAAATAATACGACTTGATAGTGTGTTTGTTACAAATCAGTGTCACGTAGATCTCAGTTTTAATTCATGCTATGTATTGTGAATAGATCCACTTACTCTACACCTGACTAGTAGTACCTTCAGGCTCAACATTGGTGTTGCGACTATTCAAAGAGAATGTTTTTGTAATGAATGAAAGAAGGAATGATAAGGAGAGAGACTGGCATTTGTGGATGAGAAGAGCAAACCAGAGATCGAGATAATGGGAGAATAAGTAATAGACAAGTATCTCTTTAATATGTTGGTCAAGCATATTTTGAACGAAGAAACATTCGTATTCACAATACATGTACCACCTGATTGTTCGCGAAGTAAAATCATAATTTCAACAAGCATTGCCAAAAAACCTTTGGGAAATCAGAAATCTTTTGTTCCTCTGTTTCTGTATTCTTTAATGAAGACGTCCCGCGCTGATATTTTTGAAATGGTACAGAGCGACAGTCTCTGCCTCTTCCCGGATAGCTTTTTTTGGTAGGTCCTCTTCTAATTAAATCTAAGCATATATTTGCCATGGCATTGACGCGAAGAAAACAAGAAGATGGGGGATGAAAAAGGAGTCACTTTGTTGCATCATGAAAAGACCCCCCCCCCCCCCCCCCCCCCCCCNCCCCCCCGTCCCCCAGGATTCCTTGTATCCATAAAGAAAACATCGAGTAAATTCTGCACCAGTGAAATCAATTTAGACGACCTGTTGGAATACGGATTACTGGGTTGTAATTCTTTCCTGCCATCCGGCAGTTTGCGGATACATATTTTCAAATTATGCAAGTGTAGTCGACGAACATGACTGTAGACGAAGTCAAAGTTACTACATTTATATTACCGAAAAAGTAGTCTCAGTGTTGTGGCATTTCAAGGAAAGAAGATGGAACACATTCTACAAGTGACGCAAAAAGTGTGACGCAAAAAAAAAGTGACGCAAGAAAAACTTTTGCCCGCTGTGGCCTTTTTTTCTTGGGGGGGGGGGGGGGGGGGGGGNCCCCCCCCCCCCCCGACAGAGAGGTTACGGTAGGTCAATAATTCTGTGTTTGACTTGAATGGAAGTCGAGTGCAGTATGAAAGTGCAGTATTTATGTTTACATCATTCAAGAAAAAAATAAATAAATAAATGGACAATATACGTGAAATGCGTGGATGTCTGTACAGAATGATATTAAGTTATGTTCGTGTGTTTGATTTGGTTCTGATACAGATAAAATTAAGTACGCTGAATTTCATAATGTGGACATGTATTATGCAATGAGTTATGCTGTACATTTTTGGTGTAAATTAACCCTGATACGTTTCTCTTTTCATATTTCGACTTATTATCTTGAAATATGAAAACCTGGCATTGTTGAATGCTGAATATTGACAGCTTTTGAAATGTATGGATTAACTTATCGCTGAGGCTATGATTTGTTTTCAGGGTTCTTTGCATGATCATGTCAGACTCGCTGGGCTCTTACATTGGCTGTTCCCACAGATTTTTCTATGCAGGTTTCTTCAATTTATCAGAGTTCGAATAAGGTTTCTCAAGCACATAGCAACTCACGGTAGTTATATCCTGGTTTAAAGCCTGTGGTCTTACAGCTATGAAGAAAGCATCAAGGATTTTGTTACTGTTATTTTTTTCCCATAGTCATAGTAAATGTTGTCACTGCCTTCATGGCCGTAGTTCCTCGACCAGTTGTGCTAACGTGTATCCATACTTCAGTCTATGCCAGCTTGGCTTGCATTTTACTTCCAAAAAATCAATTGCAGTAATATAGTTCTCTTTCGGTGTGCAGAAACATGAGGAGCACTGATTATGCTGGGGTACTTGCATGGATAATCTTGATAGCATTAACGAGCAGGAAAAGATTAATAATGACGTGTATTGTTGTAGTTTCTTTATGTATAATATATCGTTGAGTTGTCGTTGTTGTTTTTTTAACTGTATTTACCAAGTGTCTGTGGAGGATAGTATAAACTGTGCAATACATAATCGTTTCGTATTCATTTCCCGAGAGCTACAGGCATCTGCATATTATCGAATGTTCACAGGGAATTGTATGTCAGCACCGAAATAATGCTATGTTTTGATAGTGTGAGTAGATCTGTGTTGTTTTTAGAGGGTTACTAAAAGTACATACATATGATACCACGTTAATAGTTGAAATATCTCCACATTATCATTCTTGATTAGCTGTTTGCTTGGAGGTGGGGCGGGAGAGACTGAGAAAGTTACGCTGCTGAGAAATATTAATGCATATCAGTACGATAATAATGTGCCTCAGGCAATAAGGCTCTCTCTCTCTCTCTCGCTCTCTCTCTCTCTCTCTCTCTCTCTCTCTCTCTCTCTCTCTCTCACACACACACACACACACACACACACACACACACACACACACACACACACACACACATACACATACATACATACATACATACATACATACATACATACATACATACATACATACATACATATGAAAAGTGTGTGATGTTACGAATTATAGATGAATTTTTAGGAATCATCCATACATTTATACTTTTCTAGCTATATCATCACCTTTAAAAGGGCTGACCTGAGAAACTGGGTATTCTCAAGTGCTGCGTATGTTACGTTGATATTAGGATCAGCAGTGGTGTACTGCCACGAGATTGAAATGGATATTTTTCATATTCAGATCCAGACTAGATCTAAATAGTGGATAAATCATGTCCTTTGGATTTCGAAATTTCTGAAATCGTCCTGGAGATTGAAAGCGCTCAGAGATAAAGGAGGAGGAGGAGGAGAGAGTGTGAGAGTTTCTCTTGCTTTGATTGGAGAAGTACGTTTGAATTGGCATAGTAGGTTATAATGATCAGTTTATTGCTTGTTGCGAGTACATGAACTCTAAATGTCATGTCCATATGCATGAACAGATGCCAGTTATTGTTTTTGTTGCGCTATTAATGCTGATGACTTTGTATCTCAATATGATAATGATTGTCTCCAAGCATAAAGAATTCATTCTCGTGCCACCTCCAAAGCCACGATATTTTAGAATTTTTAAAAAATTCTCTCTCTGTCTCTCTCTCTCTCTCTCTCTCTCTCTCTCTCTCTCTCTCTCTCTCTCTCTCTCTCTCTCTCTCTCTCTCTCTCTCTCTCTCTCTCCGTCACAGAAAGATTTGTATTCTTTTCTCCCCCTTTTTTTTTCACCCTACCTATCCCTCATGTAGCCATTTTTTTGTGTGTTTTCCCTGGAATGTTATTGCACTAAGCGTGGGAGTCCCTAATGAAAAGATAACATGTGTTTAATTTGCTCAAGATGCCGTTGTGATTGGATTCAGTGTTTTATGATGATGAAATAAGGAGAAGCTGTAAACATGATATGCATTGGAGATAATGGCAAGTTGGCCTGCAATATTATCATCATGTTTTCTTAATGACGGCTGCTTTTGTCCTTAGTTGGCGTGAGTGACATTAACGTGTGGGTGGATGGGTGTGTGCGTGCGTGTATGTGTATGTATGTGTGAGTGCCTGCATGTGCGCGCGCGTGATGATGGATGGTTTCCATGATTGTTGATGGAGCTAAATGAATTGCCCATTTATATTATAAGGTCGTGGTTGGGGAGATGAGGGGGAGGGGTACGGGAAAAGTAGGGGGCAATAGGATCAGATTTACAAATGCGCCATTACTGTGCTTAGATATTGTCATTCTTTGTGTAAATTATGGAAACCTGTGTTGAATCTCCACCTCGTTATGATGGTGAAGCGAACTGATGGAAGACTAAACAGTTGTTAGTATCCCAAGAGCTCAATAATGTCTCTGCTCTCTGAGCAACAGCTAACATGGAAGGATGAATTGAATTTGAATCACCTAATTAAAATTTACCTCGGGTTTGGGCGTGTGGGTTGAACCATTCAAGTAATGAATGATACCTTTTCTCAGATGCTTAAAGTTCAGATACTGTCCTGCTTCAGAATCAGGTGAACAAACGTGTAATAGTTGTGGCATACCATATCGTATTATAGAAGTAGCAAAGGAATAATGAAGCAGCCTGAAAAAGATATTAATCTCTCTCTCTCTCTCTCTCTCTCTCTCTCTCTCTCTCTCTCT
>JAWQUT010000009.1:1147685-1167902 GCA_033807755.1 Ellobium chinense | reverse complement strand
TGAGGAGGTGGGGAGAGTCTAAGTCTCTTTCTGAACACAAAAGACACATTTATTATATCCCTTTAATTCTGTGTCATAATTGTTATCAAATTATAATATGAAGATTACTGCAGGGTGGGTGGATGGATGGACAAATAATGACTGTATAGAGCAATACAATGAGCTAATGAGCAAAATCAATGAGGCTATGAATGACCGAATTAATAACTGACCAGAGAAGAAATCAAAAGAGAGGAGGAATCTTAATGACATAAAAAGATAAAAAGAACCACTAGAAAAACAGTTCGGAGCGAAAATAACAACAACAACAACAAAGCTCCGTAGGAGTTCACTGGGCATCGGACCTTACGTAAGGTCGTGTTTGCCAGAGATACTCTCACTGATCTACTGATACAAAGAGGCAGTTCTTAGCGGCTACTCAATATTAGTGTTCAACAGTCATTCTTGCAAGATTAAAAGCTACGCCTTATCAAAACTCCAAAGCACAGCTTCTTAACAGGAGCAAAATTTTCCGCCTGCACTTTATTGGGTGACGCCGCTGTTCTGGAAATGGTTGAAGTAGTAAAGACAGCGTAAAATTTCGTTTCGTCATCGATTTTTGTCATGTTCTTTTTCTCGTTTTGTGTTGGCTTAATCATTCGTTTCTAATAGAGGAAATCAGTCTGGGCCGCTGGGCGAGGCTTAAGGGCATAAAACATATCAGAGGAGACGACGTCTAGCTAGCCGGGGCCGAACAGCGGACAAGCCCATAAACAACGAGACGGGAACCCTGGACTGATTTATTCCCTAACTAAAGCGAAATCGAAGTTCAATGAAAAGCTCCTCCGCTCTTTCGCTAATTGTGCCCGCCCTTACTCGTATATTATCATATTTGGCCATGGACCACTTCAGAAATAGTGGTTGGAAAAAAGCCATAAAATTTCTTCTCAATTCTTCCAGGCTCGAACTGAGGGGGAGACTACTGAAAAGCTAAAGATCACCATACTCCCCTCTGTGGATTCCATGCTCCGTCATAAAAATAGTGTACACCAAAAAGTTCAAAGGGGTGCCGCTTCAAAAGAGCTACTGAACACTCGAACACTTCTCGTTTGGAAATCAAGCGTGCTCTGAAGAGCTTCGTTCAAAAGAGCAAAGGCGTCCGGAAAGGCTGAGACTTTGTCCAACCACGGCTCTAAATCAACTTGTGTGGACTGTGCACAACTATGGGAAGAAAGGAACTCAGAAAAGGCGACAAAATGCTTCTCTGTTACGCTCTTGTCCTACCAATTCCTTCACTTGGCTTTGCTGGCAAAAGCGCCGGTGGGATTCAAAGGGTGAAGCGCCCAGAAGTGCAAAGAAGGAAAAAAAGATATTTTTTAAAAAATATTCTAGAAGGCATACAACCTGTGCTGAAAAAACTTGCTTTCTTGCATGTACATAACATGGCTGCATTGCATGGGTAGACTGAAACCTTCAGGTGTGACATCAAAAGGTAGCAACAAGAATCTATGACGTCCAAGGGCAGTTTGAGCCTGATCGGCAAACTTAGCTTACACGACCGACAATGACACAGGGATATTACAAGCTGTTGGTTAGGGGCTACATTCAGGCAAAAGCTGTGGCAACAGATTATTTCATTGACACTAGAAACATTTATTTGGGAGTAATTCCGGGCCACACATCAGCGGGTCTCATGGTAAAATTGCTCCTCTCGCAATCTCGCACCCCCGCAACCTCACAACCCCGCCACAACTTGTGTAGCTAAAATACGACCAACATTCGTGATGTAGTAATACTAAAAGCTGTAGCAGCAGTAAACGTTACTAGGCCAGAATTAATAAGAGAGCATAGAAAATGCTGTATGTTGCTGTTACAAATTTCAGTCTCAAGAAGTCGCTGGGAAACTGTTAAGAATCGTCAGTAGGACCCTTCTCCCCCTTCCTCTCTCAACCCCCTCCCCCACCAAACAAGAAATACACACACACACACACACACACACACACACACACACACACACCACACACACACACACACACACACACACACACACACACACACACACAAACACACACAAACAGTGACGTTAAGCAGAGAACAGAGGTCAGTTTATCAGATGTTAGAAGCACCAAAAAGAAACCAACATGGGGCCTACAGGAAGTCATTGTAGAGGAAAGATCAGTCACTAGCACAGGGCGGGCAAGTGGTCAAAAGGAACGCATGACGATAGGCTATGTTAGAAAAAGAAACCACATGAAAGTCAGGTCGAGATCACCTATTGAGCCAGGATTCGTATTCCTTTTGACAACGGAGGGGCCCCCGCGATGCCTGGGAACAAGAATGCTGTATAGGGTGTTGACTCCTCCGCCCTCCATTAGCGATACGCCACAATAGTTGCATAAAACTTGTGAAAAGATTGGCTTCCCTTTGATCATCTTAGCGAGACAGCGCATAGCCAATCGCTTGGAAGCAATGATCCTTTAAGTTTACGGAACATACAGCAGAGAAGAGCCTTGGGAGCCGAGCAAAGTTTGGGCCACGTCGTATGAATAAGGACCATTGGCTCATATCACGGAATTCGTGCCGATCAGAGTTACACATGAGGTACCACGGAGCTTAAAAACTAACAACTGCAAGAGATTGAATACTGAGCTGAATCAATATGCCATCTGCAGTCAACGTGAATACCCTCTGTCTGTTAATGCAAGTTACGACACAGTATAGATCTCGTCTCCCGAGTCAACAAGCTCTGAAGTTTTGACAAAACTTGTTTACTGACTGGACGCACAAAATAAACATTCTAAATTACTACATGTAGCATCTGTGCCCCTCTGGGAGATATTCTTGAGTCTCCGACTTGGACAATCACTCTAGACGACGTTAAATATAGCTAAAGCAACAACAAAGTGGGAGCTGCTTCATCGGCACTGGTATTAGTGGTATTGTCGAGCGTTTTGACATCATTCTACTTTATGAATGTATCTATTCTCTCAGAGACTTCTCTGAATATTACATTTCTCGAAAACAGAAACGCCTCACTTGCAGCCCGCGAGACCGCATACATCCCGTAAACTTGAATTTGATGGCCTGCAATCATTCTTAACGTGCAATATTATTTCATCGGACATTGGAATACGAAAAAGTATAGGTAACCTATTATGGCCGCTTGATGTCATTTTCTATTTTATTTATCACACAGGCATTGTCTTCGATATAAAAGTTCGATTAAAACAGCAATATAGTAAAACTCACATGCAGCTCGTCAAGGGGCATCAACAAGTTTTCATCCGGGGTGAGCTGGGCACTACTTGTTCCTTCTTCAAGCAGAACAGCTGTTTTTCTGAATAACAAATCATTTGAGAAGAACAAAACGGCAAAGGGGGCATTGTCTTTAAAAAAAAAGGTAACAGTTCTCTCATCTGCTGTTCGTGAAGGGATGGTCAATGCACGAAAGAAATTATATCAATATTTATTCGATCACCTGCATTTGTTAAGCCCATAGTTCCTCTGCGTAATTCACAGATTCCTTAGTTTTCCAACGAAGCAGCTGTCTCCCTGGAAATTATTAAGTGTGGCTAGTACAAGTTAGGATTAGGCAATGCAGTCTTGTGATGCGACAGAAACTGATTGCAAACGCAGGCAACAAGGCACATAAGATTGAAACCGATACATAACGGCAAAAACATCAACTGATCTACGATCATAATACTTTGAACACGAATGTTGTCAATTAGATACTACACTACGTAGCACAATCCTAGTTTTTATAAATTTCAAATCGTGAATGTCATTTCCTTCCCACCTCTATCTTCTGTGACTCTTCAGTCTTCAGAGCCAAGTTAGAAAATGGTTGATAAAATGCTGAAACTTTTATTGATAGTATGTACGTTTCTCAAAACTGCACCAATATTCAATATTTAAAGTTTCAGAAACTACTAAAAAGCTAATTTTAATCCTTGACTTTTTTACAGTTTTACTTTATATACATAACTTCACCTTCAAAGAGTTAACACAACTTTGAGTAGCACATGATTTCGTTTTATCTTTTTGACAGAATTATACTATTTTCAGATGATATAAATACTCCCCCCCACCCCCATTAAAAAAAAAAACAACGTAAATCCTGAAAAGGTTTATTTCGCACTCTGTGCAGATGGTTCCGTTCACACCTTAAGCTCTGCAGCCTGCAGAAAGTTATGACAACTTTGAATAAAATAGGACTGCATTTGTCTTTTTTTTTCAGCTTTATGCCATTCATATGTTTTGTAAATTTTGTAGACTCCAAAAAACTTTACTTTTCACTCTGTGCAGGTGGTCTTTCATAGATCTCAGCAGCAAGTTACAACAACATGTAGGAATGTGTTGAACACATTGAAATTTCAGCTGTTTGCCCGGATTCTTTCAGTTTTAAATACTAAGATGTCATAGATACCAAATAAATTTATATTTCACCTTGTGAAGATGATTCTAAAAGGATGTTCAGTTTT
Organism: Ellobium chinense; assembly: GCA_033807755.1. Lineage (NCBI taxonomy): Eukaryota > Metazoa > Mollusca > Gastropoda > Ellobiida > Ellobiidae > Ellobium > Ellobium chinense. Next base: position 1,163,439 of record JAWQUT010000009.1, on the reverse strand, counting down.
ACGGACTTGGGCAAGTTACAGAAATTTTGANTTTTGCCGCGGGCTTCTGCTGATCGGGGAAGGGGAATAATTCTGGATTTAAGGGCCAAACCTGGTAACTCTAGCTCTCCTTATTGCGTCATATTACATACGCGCACGATAACAGAACGATGCTCTTTCTTCGCAAAATTGACTCGGTGGGCACCATAGATAATTTTTAGAGAGAAAAGGTATTGAAAAGTGGAAATTTATTTTTGATGTGCGTGTCCTACTTTAAGCTATGCAGCCTGCAGAAAGTTATGACAACTTTGAATAAAATAGGACTGCATTTGTCTTTTTTTTTCAGCTTTATGCCATTCATATGTTTTGTAAATTTTGTAGACTCCAAAAAACTTTACTTTTCACTCTGTGCAGGTGGTCTTTCATAGATCTCAGCAGCAAGTTACAACAACATGTAGGAATGTGTTGAACACATTGAAATTTCAGCTGTTTGCCCGGATTCTTTCAGTTTTAAATACTAAGATGTCATAGATACCAAATAAATTTATATTTCACCTTGTGAAGATGATTCTAAAAGGATGTTCAGTTTTACGGACTTGGGCAAGTTACAGAAATTTTGAATAACGTACGGTTAAAGCTTATCAGTGTGTTAGAATATAATTGTTCCGTTCAAACTTTAAGAAATTTTGCTGACTCTGGAAAACATTTTTCACTCTTTTTAGCCGAAGACTTTTTAGTTTTATAGCTTCAGCAAATTACGGCAATATGATGATACATGTGATCTTATCGATCTCTCAAAGTTTTGCTGTTCTCTAATTTTAGAGGTTTTGTTAACTTTTAAAAAGTCATAATTATTACCCTCAAGATTTTTTTCTCCAACTGACACCAGTTTTACGGATTTTAACGTTAAACCAATCATAAGGGGGAGGGTGGGTGGGGGCTACCCTAATACCGTGGCTCACTCCAGTATCACTGTATACTACCTATTATCTTTGACCTTAGTGGATATTTATTGACCTCTTGAACTCGTATATGTACAGGACATAATCAGGGTGACCGTCCGGGTTCCGTGTAAAGGCTTGAACCCACAGCATCTGGCACGCCACGTTTCTTTGTCGGAAAATTTTTTTGTTCTCTCTTTCTCGTTGTTAGAATGCAAAAAAAAAAAAAAGAAACAAGAATGAAAATACGACTTTCATTTACTCCGTAGTAAATTGATTTACAATGTTAATACAGTGTTTTCCATCTCATTCATAATACAGCCACCAAGAAGAATACACATCATACATATAAATACATAATATTGCAAATGAAATTACAAAGCTATTCCTGATTGGCAACAGTGCAGAGCCCTGATCCCCCCAGCTCTAAAGCCAGGTACTCATTTACACCCGAGTCAAGTAAGGAAGCGGAAATGAAGTGTCTTTCGCAAGGACACTACAGATTGAACCGTCCGATCTGCAAATCAAACACATAAACATACAAACCTTAGACCTGGCAGTCTTCATTCTTCAATTTCTGAGTACGACTCACAAACCACACGGCCACGCTGCCTCCAGTGTTAATGTTAATGCGATGGAGCTGATTCTACCAAGTCCTTTCTGACTCCTCGCAACACCACTTTTGTCGTCATTGCACAATGTAATAATGTCTCTCTCTATAAGCCAGTTTGGTGTGTCCTGCCTGCCATGTCCATCTGGTGGGTTCGCAGTTCGCACCCTTTGAGTCTTCATTTGGAAATGTTGGTAATAGTTGACACAAAAGTGTCGCGGCTTATTCACATAGTTGATAAGAATTATTAGTAAAATGGCGTTTTCAATGAATAAATTAAAGACTAGAAAATGGTTTATGGACACACGAATTAACAAATAAGAGTACAGATAGAACATCCAAATTTCATCAATCAATAACGCAAGATATCATTCAACCAGTCAACACATCTATCAATCAGTCTTTTTATCAACCAGTTGTTCAGTCCAGTTTATCTATCATTCAGATCCAATATCTACAGGGCATACACATGAAATATTTACTGACAAATTAGAGTTATTTTATGTCTGTGTTGTCCTTTGGCGTTCTGCTATGTTTTCACAGTCTCTTATATTTTCTTACTTAATCCCGACACTCGTTTAAGCAGTTTTTCATTTGCGGATCTACATAATTCCAAATATTTTAGCATGCTGGGACGGTTATAATAATGACTAGTCTAGGCAACAATCGTTCACGCTGTTGAGCAAATTCAGGACAACAATGCAAAGAATAAAATTCATCGTCAATATCTTTTATGCATAAGTGACAAATCCTATCCTCATATGGAATGTTTTGAAATCGTCCAGTTTCTACTGGTAGTCGATGGTTGGCAGTCCTATATTTTTCAGTGGGGTGCAATTCAAAAGATTCTAAAATATTGATGTACGTTTCTTTCTGCCAGGCGTGTTTTAAATTCACAGTTCCTATCTTTAATGCTTTATTGCTTTCATTACATTCCGCGCGGTAAGACTGTAAATATGACGAGTTAACTTACTATAGCGATTCTCATATCTTATGCGCTTCGGCATGTAGATGCCTTGTCACTCCATTTGGGATGATTAAAAATGTATCATTGTATCATTGTATCATTGTATCGCTTATAATTTCCCAGCCATGATTTTTTCGGGCCTGTCGGAGCAGCGTTCATGATGTCATACCTTTTGCGGTTGTCAAAGTGTTGTTGTGTTTCTCTCATCTTCCCATCGTAAAGGCGGGGTATGTCGTTGTAATTTAGTTTGACAGAGACAAAGATTACAGATTGCCTAACATAAATATCTATCTATCTATCTATCTATCTATCTATCTATCTATCTATCTATCTATCCAGTTTAGATTAATAGTCTTTTCGACTTTAGGTATCCAGTCAAATCTGAGGAAACTGATGTGTCATTATGACATCGCTTTGTAAACGAAACACTCGGGGATGAAATCTACAATACCCGGGATCGCGTTTCCCTTATAAAATAAAAAAGTATGTTTAACGTTTCAATGTTTACGCTAACGTGGACCTAGCGCTCCGTGCGTGCAAATAGGTGTTCTGGTTTTGTCCCGAAATCTCCTCGTAAAAAAAATGGGAACAACGGTGTTCTCTGAATCAGGGCAGAAAATCTGCCCCATGGTCCCAGTGTTTTCTAGCGCGCACTTTATCGTCGGTTTATCTTTTAACGCTTCCAGCTTTCAAGCACCGAAAGTGCTTCTAGATTCGACAAAGCTGCAATCTACGCGACGAAATCAAAGATCCCGAACGAACGCGCAGAATTTTATTGCTGCCAATCCAGTGCACGCTTGGAAAGGTTTGATTCAGGCGATATTATTGAAAAATTTCTCGCTCCGAGGTTGGAAAATCCTCCCGGACTATCGATAATTGGGGAACAAATTTCTGGCGTCACCGGATGCGCACCGAGTTTTATTGTCCTCTATGATCGCCATAGCAATCAAAGGTACACAAAATTGCACACGTCACTTTGTATGTGGGGTTACTTTATTTCACGCTACTGATACTGGTCGGCGCATTTTGGGAACAGAAACAGGGTGTTAAAATTGCTTGAAATATAATATTACTGCTACACTGGTTGCACGTTAGTGGAAGTAACGATATTATACGCATTCTTGTTGTCATTTTCACTGAGAAAGTAAAGTTTGACTTATAAAGGCATTTCAGTCTTTTTCTGTCTGACAGACAGACAGACAGAAAGACAGACAGACAGACAGACAGAAGACAGACAGACAGACAGACAGACAGACAGACAGACACAGACAGACAGACAGACAGACAGACAGACAGACAGACAGACAGACAAGTAGGCAGGCAGGCAGGCAGGCAGGCTGATGTGTACCAGAAATAAGATAAACTATGAGAAGCATATTACAATATCTTGATGGGGATATGGTGGCGATAAAACGTATGGTGACGATGTAATATCCCACATTCAAACAATAGGTCCATCTAGCACTGACAGCATGGAGTGTGGACTCTGTGATGCCAACGATGTAATGACACCCCTGGGGAATTAACGGTGTGAAATGGAAGCAGGAGACGAATTTAAAGAACACACGAAAAAAAAATCGTGGGAACGGACAGAAGAAACAAAAGGCGTGAAAAAGGGAGGTCCATAGGAGATTTCCTATTGTCTTCTTTTCATGGGTCTTTGAGTCCTGAACGGTTTCTGTACGACCTGTCAGCAAATACATGTGTACTCTAAAGTAAAAATATGGGACATTCAGCCTAAAAAATGTCTACATCTAGCCCCAACTAGCAGTGAGAAGGTAAGCATGGCTTTCACAAGGTATTGCCTACTGTGGTGTGTGGGTTCCCGACTCAAAACCTAAATCCTGATCCATCATTTATTTGGTTTCCAAAACAACAAAAAATTCAGAAAGCTTAAAGACGACTTAATCAAAAGTTTCTCTGGCTGTATAGGACTAGACTATGCCTCAAGTCCTCAAGTTGCCAAAATAAAGCAGAGATTGTAGAAAAAAAAATGCAGGATTTTACTGGACATTGAACAGAGCTCTTCAACTATCGGGGGCAAAATCTGGCTTTCTTCGTTGAAGGGAAATAAAACAGTACTTACCCCAGTTTTTGTATGAGACACAGGGTAGCTAAAATGAAGTTGCCTGCCCACAAACAAATCAAACACTTTGCAGTGGCAACAACAATAATAACAAATACAAACCTATATTTCTATCTAAATTACGCCTCTCCTGCTCCGAAAGCCTATCATATTCGATTTGCCATTGAAATGAGAAGGCACGCCCCATTAGTGCAACGTTTCAAAAATCTCATATCTAGATATCTGAAATTACATAAATGTATAACACAGTTTGGGAATAATTTTCGGAACCTTTTATCACTGAGGAAACTTCGTCTGGAGGCAGCTATGCCAATACATGTATTCTTGCCCGGCTGTGTTCAGCCGTTTTCATGCTTTCAAATTTAATGTCAAAGTCAAAGTCAAATATGTTTTTCAGTGCTTGAAAAACATATATCTACTCAAGCTGAGTACATTCCTTTTCTGTTCTTTATTACTCTGAAAAAAAAAAAACAACTTATGCACACGCTATAGTGGTTGCGATGTGCAGCGAATGAGTTAACTACATCCCAGGCCGTACCGGTTCTGAGTCCTGCAAAAGTACGTCATGGCGTTTGAGAGCCAAAAAGTGGCGAAAGAATTTGCCATACTAAATGCATATAATAATATGGCAATTATAGAGAATTTTCTTTCTCTTCAAAAATGAGTTCAAAGATGCCTTAAGAAAACAAGTAGTCACTCTTCGACTTGCAAAATTGCCCCAAATGTGTAATGAATAAGGGAAGCTGGTGGACTTGGCAAGTGCGGAAATGAAAAGGCGAAAGTAATAAGTAGACTATTATTCCGGTTGTCTGTAGAGCTCCTCGGTGTTCATCTCAGTATAATTTAATTTTTTACTTCTGCATTCATAATCAAGAAGATTTTTGTGGAGTTAAAGTAATGATAGTTTCTCCTCGCTGTAAGCAACATACTGTGATTCACCGTGTACCGGGCAGATAAATTATTGTACCGCTTTTTTAAATCAAATATCTCTAAGCAGGATAATTTCTTATCACTTTAGGCTTTATTGTTTACATCATTTCCCATCTCTTAAACCATAAAGCGGGTGACATGGCCTGTAGATTTCGAAATAAACAATAATGTGGAACGTAGAATAAAAACTATCTTTTTTAGGACCATTTCTTGCCCATCCCACTCCCACCCCCACCTCTCCCTTGCAGCCATATTTTCATATCACTATTCTGGACTTTTCACTTCACCAGCATTCTTTAGTAGGATTTCAGATTTCAGATTTCACAAGTTTGTTTCTAAAGTAACAGTGTTCCAAAATATGGATACAGTATATAGCTACCACTGGACATTACATGATATATCAGGAACTGCAAGACTTATGTCAGTCAATGAGAGCGAATATTACTGGGCAGTGGTCACCGTTTTGAATTTGATTGTCTCTAGCAAGGTATTTAGCTATTTCCTATTTTGTGACCGGCATTATATAATAGTTTCATATAATAAGAAAAAAATGAATCATAATTCATGCATTGCGCAAAGAACAGTCATCACTGACAGACAAGTCTTCCGGATATTCCTCCAGGTCGACAGATAACCTGCATGTGTCTTTGCTGTACACTAAACACAAGCCCAGAGAAAACGAGGCTGGAAGGATAAGCGAAAGGCACTCATATCCCGATCGGAAAAGACTTACTGAAGTTTGGAATTACCGACAAAATGTTTTGAAAAACAAAAGGAATTTATAATAAGTAGAAAGAAAGAATTAGATCCCTCTACTTAAAAAGACTTTTGGGTCGGACTGGATGGATAGAGTGGGTAAGTCGAATGGGCTTATGGTTCGCAGCCAGTCCCAGGTTTTGATGACTTAAGATGCCACCGAGGAAGTTCAACACAGATTGAACGCGTGCTTTATATTTGTTGATAGCACTGAATGTAGCAAAATGACACTGTTTAGTGGATTTTCTTTTCCCAATCCTTTTATTAACTCCCGAGAGGAGAAAACATGTCAGTAGGGCGGCGAAAGTAGAAGTGTTTTCACAAATTAAAACTTCCAATTTCAGCTCATTAATTTGAAACGGATGGCATTACTAAAACCACATTAATTGTTCTCATTTAGCATCACAGCATAACTTTCATTGATAACGACTCTACCAGCAATCCATAGTACAGAATGATTGCCCACTTCTCTCCCCTCACCCCTCCGTCCCCTCCACAAATAAAGCATTTATGTATACTCGGAAGGAACCGGAAGTGTCAGTCAGCATATTACTCTATTTACCAAACTTCAAGTGAATATATCTAAGTGTTGCCGAACTGCTAATCTTGCCTTTCCATTTCTCTTGAACTTTCGATCCGTGTCTCTTTCACATACAAATTTTTCTTTCCCTCCGTCTCTCTATCTCTGCCTGTCTCTTTCTTGTTCTCTCTTTCTCTCTCTTACACAGACACACACATAACACACACACACACACACACACACACACACACACACACACACACACACACTTTTAGATGTATCAAATTACTGCGTTTTACGTCAGTGTGCTGAATATTGTGACTTTCTCTCTCTCTCTCTCTCTCTCTCTCTCTCTCTCTCTCTCTCTCTCTCTTTCTCTCTCTTTCTCTTTCTCTTCTCTCACTCTCCGGACCCACACAATAACTTCTTTAAAAATCTTTAATTTCAGACAAGCCAATAAACTTTATTTGGATCACGTAACGTGCAAGGGGCATAAATCTGCGAGCACTCACGGGCGAGCAGTTTGTGTTCCTCCAGTTTTTAGCCCTTGTACCGAGAAACAAGGGAGGGCTTTCAAGGACCAGTTTTTGTTTTCTAGCCAAGATCGTTTTCATATATTGTTTATACAGCGTTCGTCTTGATTGTAGTCTTTCTTCCCAGTAATTCACACATTTTTTCCCTACTTCCTCTTCTATCTACTCTTCACTTTTCTAATGTCATTTTCGTTCTCTTTGCTTAGTTTTTTTTTTCCTGTTTGGTGTACTTTCTTTATGTCTTTCATCTTGTCTCCCTTCTTTCTCATTTTTCTTATTTCTTTAGCGCCATTATTTTTTTCCGTTCATATGCTATTTTCATTTTCCTCCAAGTTTTGTTTTTTTCCCTTCTTTTCTGTCCTGCATTCCTGCGTTTTAATTTTTTTGGCTCCTTTTTTAACAAAAATTTAACAGCACCAAGCCTAATGTCTGTGTCTGCTGTGTCCGTGATCTCAAATCTATTCACGCCATTTATCTCAGTAATCTTGACATTAAAGTATAAGATAAATTTGAAGTAATTATTCGCTATGTCGGCCTTTGACATCATCAATATCATTCATTTCTTTTATCTACATTATACAATACGCATTTCCAGCACACAGACTGTGCTGACAGTTACAAGAAAACAAGCAAAAAAGAGATACCAAATATATAAAATTACTCAAAATCTTCTGAAATGGGTACATTTGTTCAGTCTTCAAATGCTACAGACTGAAGCAGCGAATTTTTAAAAAAATGCATTTATATCAGTGGTTTCTAACATTTTCGGATTTGGAGTGAAATCAGTCTTCTATTTATCTCTCCTTGTGAGGGCCATAGCTAAGATGTGAGTGCATATTTCATTATGATTGACTTCCCTTGGCATCGTTTACACCGTTCAGGGTTATATTTAGGCCCGCACATTAGCGATTTGGGGAAAACACCTTGGAAACTTTAAAACTGCAGCTCAAAGATTGTTTAAGCCAATGGCAAAATTGTATACCGAAATATTGGAGCAAAGCTCTTGTTCAGAGCGAGGAACGTGTGCTCAAAATAATACTATGCACAGCCATGGATTGACCACTGCATGATAGGTTCTCCTTAAATCCTTCTTCGCAGTATTTGACGTTGGAGCCATCTCGAATGTATTGTTTTCCTTGCGTATTGTGAGATATGTTTAGTCCATCTTCAGAATTCGCGCTTGTTGATGTTTTTGGGTAAACCATATTATTATACATCATTATTATTAAAGATCCAGTTCCATGGTCTCAAAAACGGCTAAACACACACTTATGAAATTTGGCAAGTACAGTCCTACTTTTTCCCCTAGGTGCCTATCCTCATACAATATTGGAGTATCCTTTTAAATTTGTATTTAAATCGTTAAATCCGCATTGGTTATTTTGTTTGACTCAGTCTGAAGAGCTTTCTGCCAAAATTTAAGAGCCAACTGTCAAATCTTTGGAAATTATCAGTTTATAGGGACACACGTGAAAACCCCAGCCCTACCCTCTCTCTACTCGTCATGGTATCTGGAAAAGAGAGTGGAGGAGATGGAATTGACTAGAGATATGGACAGGGGAAGTGCTTTATGAGCAGGCTTAATGATCATTTATAGTCATAATGATAGTACATATAATTACTTTACCCTTGAGCGGCTGTCCTTTTCGGAAACACCAAAATAGCTGAGCCGAGCTCAGTAAACAAATGAAACTGTATAATCCAACAAGTATTGTTTATACCTATGGCAGGATGCACTATGATGTCATCATGAGCAGGATGCTTGTGGCTGTCTTACTGATTAGAGAAGTCAAGGGGGAAGACATACACTCAAATTTCCTGTTAGTACTCACAAGCTGGCTGAAAATAATAATCTCACCCACTGACCCTGCACAAAAATAGCTGGATTGTTTCCCTTAGACTGGGTGCCTCTTTTGTTTTCAGGCTCCAGTCATTGTTGATAGTCCCGCGCCATCACATTAAGGACAGAGAGGGAAGATCTTACCATTACATCTTAATGAAAAAGTTGCGTGACTCTCGTAGTCGATAGTTCTGATAGCAGTGCTCTGTGTCGCTTATCTCTCTAACATTTTGGAGGAGCGGCAGTCACTCGTGTGTTCGACTTGTTCATGTCATGAGACCAGTCGTCAGAAATGGGACCCCCTGTCTGGAATACAAGCCTATCATGAAGTTACCATTAGTATCCTAGCTCCACTCTTTCTTTCTTTCTTTCTTTCTTTCTTTCTTTCTTTCTTTCTTTCTTTCTTTCTCTCTCTCTCTCCCCTCCTCTCTCTCTGTCACCTCCTCTCTCTCTTTCCGTCTCTCTCTGTTGTTCTTTCTCTCCCTCACTCTAATGCATTCCAACTCCACAGCATCCCTTTGAGTGAAACTTCAAAATTCGCAAATAGATAAAAAATGCTACAAAAACTAACGCTCTTGTTTAGCGCAGTTGATACTGAACACAGTGCTGACATAGCATCGAACCCTTATCCTGTGAATACAATGGTTCAGCCTCTGATCAAGGGAAAAGATCATTTTACTCTCCAAAATGTCAGTCGGCCATTAAAAAAATATCTCTTTATTCTGCAATCAAATTTATAGGTTTTTAAGGTCAGCCTCTGTGCTAATAATGTCAAAGGACTCATTGTCATGACATTTGTAATAAACATCATCTCTAAAGCTGATAATCAGTATTCAGCACCGATGTGATATCGGAAGTCATCGGTAGAATAGGTCGCTTTAAAAGAAGCTGCGATTAACAGTATCGTGTAATCTGTGCACTGCCTGATATCTCGAAAATGTAAGGATGAAGCGGAGATTGTCAGTATGTGGAATAAGCAGACAGACAGACAGACAGACAGACAGACAGACAGAGACAGACAGACAGACAGACAGACAGACAGACATTCAGAGATAGATAGATAGATAGATAGATAGATAGATAGATAGATAGATAGATAGATAGATCTAGCTGGCATTAGTCTCCCACTGATGTCAACGCATTTCAAACAAAAGCCTTGAGCACTGAAACGGTGTTGATGAAATAACGCCAGGTCTGCAAATCAAGTTATTTTATTGCTCAGTATCATCCATGTCGCTAGTGAATGAACTGTACGATGTCTTGCAGTGCACATCACCTAGAAAAATTGCATTTAAATTTCTTAAAATCTGGCCCTTTTTGCATCAAAGGAAATTACGCTTACCCTAGATACGTTTTCTAGATTTCTTGGAAAAGAAAATTAGAATGATCGTAGTTGACAAAGGACAAGGAAGAAAAGGGGGATTCTTTCATAAAACTGATTTACAGTGAGATTTCTTACGAGCAGTCATTCTATAATGTATAAAATATACGATGTCCTGGTGTCTGAAGTCAAGCTAAGAAGGGACGTTGAGAATTTAACTCACATTCTGGTTGACTCAGTATGCTCCTTCTGGAAAGAGAGTTCGAGGAAAGTGCAATTTTCAATAAACCTTTCAATAAAATTACTCTCTGGAATAGAATGAATGGTTCTGAGGAATGAAGAAAAGAAATCGGATTTCCTCCTCCTCCTCCTCTCTCTCTCTCCTTTTAAACATAGACAATCGCATTATTGTTGTTGACACAACTTCCATTATGTCTCCTATCGACAGCCTGTTTCCGTAGGGGACCTAGTTTGATAGCAAGCTTCCAAAACAAATATTTCATGTTGATTTGCCAAGTGACTTTTCTTCTGTTCAAATGCCTTTTTAAATTTCTGAATCACGTCATTCCTCTTCTACCGTATTCCGTAATGTAAGCTCTCCTTATTCATTACATTAATTTTTAATAGTGGTCACTAGTTTCACAGATTCCTTTTTCTATTTATAACTGCATTACAGCGTGGATATGCTTCGTGCCATGACGTTTGATGTTGAAACATTATAAATGATTATGATGAGGATAATTCCGATTCTTATCACTGAAATAATGAAGTTTTTGTTCCCTTTTTTTTTTTGTGACAAACTATATATACTTACAAGACTGGCAATGCCAGGATCTAGCCATGTAATTAAACCAAGCTGGTTCTCAGCTACTTGTTTTGAGTCCATCAGGCATCCATGCTTTTCTCAGATACTAAAAAAAAATTCACATACCGGTTCTGCCTTGAGATCAGATTAGCGAACTTTTATAAGGCTATTATCTGAACAATTCATCTTGGCAACAGCGTGGCAAAATGACGCACTAACCAGTAAATGATGAAGTGGTCTAAAAGGCAATCTCTCTTTTTCTTCTTTCTCTCTCTCTCTCTCTCTCTCTCTCTCTCTCTCTCTCCACTCCCTCTCTTTCTCCTTCCCCGTCTCTCTCTCCCTCCCCCGTCCCTCTCGTTGCTGTAATTAATTTTGAAGACCGGTGATAGAATGAAAAAAAAATATTCAGGCAATGAACATATGAACTTTTTTTATTTATTTATTTATTTATTTATTTATTTATTTATTTATTTATTTATTTATTTACCTATTTATTATTCAGTTATTTGTTTATTTCTTTATTTGTTTATTTATTTATTCTACATAGTCATTTCTCCGTAGTTGACAATGGCCAGGGAAAAATGACTACCACGTTACATGCAGATAAACCAAAATATGATTAAATTCATAAGTATATTATTATTAACCTAACCAAACGTTGACGCTGTAATTAGTAATAACAGTATCCGTTTCATGTTATACGATATCTAGAGAATACAAGAAAATTATGTTGACAATGAACTTTGACGTAACCTATTGTCTGGAAGGTGGGAGGTAATAAGAGATGGAAAGAGAGAGAGAAAGAAAGAAAGAGGAAAAGAGAGAGAGAAAGAAAGAAAGAGGAAAAGAGAGAGAGAGAGAGAGAGAGAGGGATTATGTAGCAAGGAAGTATGCAGAGGTATATATATGGATGTCCGGTGTGATCCCCGCGCTCACCCAGGTAAGAACGGGTAAATGAAACTGGAGTTTCCTGTATTTTGTTAGTTCATATTATCACAAGAAAAGTAGCAATTGTAAGTAAATGTCTTGTTAGAGTATTTAGAGGATGCAGTTGCGGATCACATGTGATGGTACTGCATGTGATACTTTGCCATGTGTTTTTTATTTCTATTTCACAATGAAAATACTGTTGGAATTGCTAATGCGATGCTAGTTTTTGGGTTGGTGTTTTCTTTTCCCATTTTGGGTGGGGGATAGGAGGAAGTTCAGGTCAAAAGATCCATCTCAAATGGCAGTACAGGTAGTAAAATGCAACACGCGAGCGGGCGGCACACTGCAACATTCCCCTCCCTCCCCGTTCAGCAGCGTCACTGAGTTAACGGCTCATCACCCTCCTCAGAACGTCACCCAGGCCACAAGACTCCAAACGATGTGACTGATGGCTACAAAGACCCCACTGGACGTTGTCGCCTGGAGAACCCGAAGAGCCTCACGCTAGATGGTACCCCGGGATAATTTGAGCTTGACGAATGCCGAATTCTGGATTACTGGTAGTAAAGGACGAGTGATAGCAATACAATAAAATACTACACTCCAATGAAACATAAAGAGGAGACAACTAATCATAATATGTGTGAATTAATATCGACATTTGTGCTAAGGCTCTCTTCAGAAAATATGTGTTTAGTTGCATGCATATTTCACAGCATTTGTAGGCTTATGACACACGCAAGTTTTAACAGGAATGCACGAGTCTGTGTATGATATCCGCTGCATTTTGTGGATTCGATATTTGGCATTAATCAATGGTGTCTGACATCTGACGGTCAAATATATATAATACAGTTACAAGCTGTACACTGTACAATCTAAGGTAAACTCTGGTCTGCTCTGCAACAAGACTGTACCTTTTATGATGCCGGGACCACGTCCGCGAACGTCGGCGGAAACTGACGTCCCGCTGTGTAGAACTACGTCGACCACTTTACGACGATTTGTCCAAAACGTTTTGACTTTCCCCACGGGTGCATTGTGGCGTACGCCTAGACTACGACTGGCTCTCTTCGCCGCCTTCCTAGTCTTTGAGGTAAATTTCTATAGCCCTCCACGGTGGGTATGTTAAATGGGCTGTGACTAAAACGGCGTTCCCTTTGATCTTCGTGCAACGATTTTACCTTTAAATAAAGAAAAAACAAGAACACGAAGAATAGGCAAACACTATCTCGTTGACAAATTTATTCATAAGGAAACGAAATAACCTAGTTCTTATAACAAGCGTAAAAACTTTTGAGTAGGTGGGAACAAAGAGAGAGGAGAGAGAGAGAGAGAGAGAGAGAGAGAGAGAGAGAGAGAGAGAGAGAGAGAAATAGAGACAAGGAGAAATAGAGAGACACAGAGAGCGAGAGAGAGAGAGAGAATAAGATCACAGCAATCGATTGATATTCATTCTCATAGGTATGGCTCAGCGCCTCCATTCATCAGTGATCAGGTAATGACTATTAGCGGCGTCTCATGGCCCTTTCGATAGGGAGATGCAAAGCCGGCTTAGTTATAATGAGACAGTTTGTAGACAACAACGCGACCTAAAATGCTCTAATATGCCATTTGATAGAAATCTAATTATTATAGCTATTGTATAGACTTGCCATTCGCGCCTTCGAATCGACTCGCGTCGTTAAAAATTGTGACTTGACCTGCAACTTGCAACCTGGTGTTCTCAGCGACTTGAGACTTACTGTATGACTTACAAAGCACTGGACTTGGACTTGACGAGAGTTGATGCTCATGGCTATTTATAGAATTTGCAGGTAGAAGTGTCGGAATCTGGTCCACCTTTTAACCAAAATGTTTTTACATGCAAAAATCGTATATCTGACCATCACGACTTCATGCTCGTTGTTTAAAGTGACCTCACGAGACAAATATGTGCCTATCCTAAGTATAACTGTTAGTATCAGCGTTTTCCGCTGTATAATGGTGGGTGGTAGTGTGTAGATGCCTGCGTGTTTTTGCTTATTCTCTTTTTTTCCCCCCTTTTTTTTTTTTTGCTGGTGAAATAACGGCTGTCATGCGTATTAATGTTGCATTAATGCTGTTCGTTATAAGAGGTAACTAATGACTACCAAAATTAATATAATATCAAGTTACAGTTCTGTTTTGTAGGGCATGCTTAGGTTTATTTTCAGTTTAGTTCAATTTCGAAATCCAAATAATTGCAAAATAGTATGGATGGAATGGGCCACCTGTGCTCTCAGCTTATAAAATCAAACTTCATGATGTGATATTTGAGGGGTCAGACGTAATGTTTACGCCTAATTTCCAGTCACCATTTTCTTTGTCGAAGTATTTTATTAAACTTGTTTACGTTAAGTTTCCAATCGTCATTTTCTGTTGTTGACGTGGCATTTATAAGACTTTTCCATCTAAGAAGACAAGACAACTTAGTCTGCCTAGTAGATTTTTGTCCGAGCACCAAATGGTAATGTCAGTGGAGATTGATAGTGACTTTGCTGTCAACAGGAGGTGATGTGCGTCTTCACAAGAGGCTGAGAGTGTTTTCACGTGGTGATTAAGAGGCGAAGATGACGAGAGAAAGAACAGATACTATATTATGGCATTATTGTTGTGATGAAATGTTGAGACACAGATAGAGACAAAAACACAAAGCTGTTTATGCCGTATCAGAGCGACAACTTTGCCGACAGACTACACCAGAAAGAGGAGTCACCTCGGTAACGTGCACATGCTGTCGCACAGGCGCGCACACACTACACAGTCAGGCAAGCCAATGAAGAAATCATAGCCGGGGAACAAAACGTACAATTATTCTGTCTCAGCTATTTCAGATTTCTATTGCTTTTTTCAAAGAACCGGTCGATACCTCGAATGACTTGTTACACAAACTTCCATTATGAAGGGAAGTAATACGGGACAATGAAATTTACTCTGAGCAGAGGTTAATTACTCCTATTTGTTTACATCGCCTCTATGGTTTCATTTTCTGGAGAAAAATACTGAAAGAAATAATGCGCCCCTCCCCCCCCCCCNCCCCCCCCACTCCAAAGTTCTAAAGTACGCTCATTCATTATAATAATCTCATAGCCTGGTGTTCGCTTTGCCTTTGTGGGCGTATTGGAGTGTTCTTTGTCCAGTCTGTTGTTTTTAAATTGGATACTTGTGTAACAATGAGAGTCATTGTCATGCAGCATTTGAAAAAAATGTCATTTTGGGCTAATGCCCGAGCGCTCAATATTGGGAGAGTAGACCTTTCTACACTTATGACATTTTATCAAGTTGTCGTTGGCTTCTTTCCTTCACGTACCGTGCCAACTGGTGTAGGCAACCGTGGACCTTCACTTCTGTCTATCTGGATGGGATATCCCCCCATCCAACTTGCTCGACCATCCAGAATTTTCACTTGTCTATACTCTGCATCGTTTACCATTTGGTTTTTTATTTGTCACCATATCGCCACCATTTTCACCATTCTTAACACTAGTTATGCATTACACCCCCTCCCCCCCCTC
>JAWQUT010000009.1:1137245-1147545 GCA_033807755.1 Ellobium chinense | reverse complement strand
CCATCTTCCACACTGTCTGCCTGCGCTTTATATTCTACACACGCAGCCATTTGAACCGAAAAACCGAGAGCTGAAATCCTTTGTCAAATGTCAGGTTCAACTGGTCGCAATTTCAATACAGACACCAACTGACCACCATAATCTAATACTGTACTTTCAGTTATTGTTAAAACTTTGTTTATTGGTAGACTCATAGACAAATGGCGGAACACTATAGCCGTGACAATTATTATATCAAATCATTCACATACAGTGGCAGATGACGATACCAAAATACTTTCTTTCACTTTTGAACAAATTACATATGATATGACACATCATTTAAAGGTTGCTACCAATATATTTTTCTTTACATGCATTCACTGCAAAGTTTGCGTGCATGGCGCTTACCATGGAAGAGACAGTGCTCCTATTCGAAGTGCACATTTTACACAGATCGTCAGTGTTGACGTAATGTATAAGATCGTATTCCACAAATTTGATCAATACACATTTTGATATGATTTTCTTCAGATTTGTAGTAGAATCTGATGACAACATTGGAATTTATGTGCGAATTTCAGAAGCTCCAGGACGAAACGATTTTGTGAGAAGTTGGGCTGGTTATGCAAATCAAAGGGATGCATGCATGTTTTTTTTTTGTTTTTTTTAATTTTGTTTTGTTTTCTTTCAGAGCTCAAGGTATGTGAAATGCAGTGTTAAAGGTCAACACAGACATAATATTATGGTATGTTACAGTATATCTGGATATGCCACTCTAAATCTTGCTGGACAACTTGTTGTGGACACCACCTGTTTTTCGATCTGGTGGATGAGTAAAGACGTGTGGTTAAGTATTTGCACAACCCAACCAAAACATCTGAAATCTTGAAACGCACTGTGATCACGAGTATGAGCTGATTTAAGGAACGCAGAAACACAAACTTTGGCACTCGTTATTTCCCTTTCCTCTGGCAACTGAGAGGATCCTCAGCTCTTATTACAAGATGTTTGTTTCTCAGCCACAACAATTATCTCAAACTCCATGACATATTTCAGACTATGGAAAGCTAAACAGATTTTAAGTAAATAAATACCAAACCTCTACTACACTTTTTGCTTCTCCATTATTTTTTCTAACCTCCAATATCTCCCATTTCCCGACCCCCGATTGTGCGTCCAGCTCTCTAATTACCTTCACCACCCGCATTAGAATATCCGTTTACACAGAGATTCTAAAAAACACCAACGAATATGGATGGGTTTTGGAAAACAAGAAACAAAAGCATCCAACGTCTTCCTCTAGATTTAATGGCGGCCGCATTAGGGCAAACATCTGTACGGGCTACGGAGAACGCCTCATTGCCAGATCTCACGTGATTGGATAATTAGAGAGTTTGCCAGTTTGTAAGCTTCAATTTCTCCCTGTTCTGGCTTGTGTTCACGTATGAAAGAGCAATTTCTGGTGCATTCGGTGTGTTCTCAGTCTTCGCCAGCGATACATAATGGAAGACAACGAATACCTGGCTGGATTCGCATCTCGGCTGTCTGAGTATCAATTTCCATGTACAGGGGTTATTACGACTGGGAGCAGAAGAGTCAGGAAGGGAAGTAGGAAACAATTCTCCTTATTATTATAATAGCATAAGAAAGAGGTATCTAACAGATGGTTATGTCAAATATAATATACTGATAAATCGATGATAACAATAACAATAACTTTATTCAAATCACGTATAAATAAGGTACATAATAACTTCCAAATAAGCAGTGGAAGAACAGATGCATGATGGAAATAATGTGACAAAAAATATGATTATGTCTAAGCCATACATTCGCTTAAGTCATGGCATGGCACATACACACATGAGTGAATGTACATCATGTTGCTAAGACTTATGCTCACCATTATCTATCAAATTTGATGTTAACGTTATGCAACGCCTGCCTGATCCATTCCGCGTATTTCAGAGACTGCTCACAACGCATGTACATCTAGTATATTCGGCAGGAAAACGAAAGTGCACGCTGTTAAACAGGTTCTTGCTGGACTAAGCAAACAGCACAATATTAGAGACATTGTCATCGAGGAAAGATCAGGCTGAAGGGGATTCCCCTTCTCGGTTGCAGTCAACTGAAAAAGGTCCTCTGGATCGACTTCTCGGTCGAGGATAAAGTACGCGCAGATGAACTAGGTAGCAAGCTGGCATCGCCAGGAACATCGCAGGAGGGCATGTCGAAACAGGGAAATAGGAATTGAGCAGACACGGAGAAACCGAGAGAGAGGAGCCACTCAGAAGGTTAGAAATCAAGAACTGACACTAAAGTTGCTGCAGGGGGAAGTGAAGGGGTATCAGCACATCGTATTAATGTGTCTCAGCTCCTCTTTCTAAGTTTTGTCTTCATTATAAATGTATGTATGTATNCAGGAATTTATTAGCTCCTGTCGTTTCCAATGTGCCAACGGCTCGGACACGCATGCGCGCACCGTCAGTTTTGATTGTACTTCCTACAAGAAAAGTTCAGGCGATTGTAGAACCGACAAGAAGGCAGTATGGAGGATGGAGGATGGAGGAGGGCTGAGGCTGGGGAGATGGTATCTGGTCTGGAGATTAATGGTGCGAGCTAAGTGAAAGAATGTGGCAGTAGATCATGCGCATGTCACATTAGAAATACATCCAGATTTTGGGCGGAGTCTGCGCGACGACATGAGTTTCAATCTCAAATCATCCTGCAGAAATAAACATGATAAACATTTAGGACCCCGCTTTAGAACCGGCGTGAGCACATAGAGAAGCAAAGACCCACTCGACGAGAGTTTTCTTACTCCTTTCCCAAAGACTTTGACCTTTCCTTAAATTTAAATCTTTTTTTTTTCTTCTTCTTCCTCAGCATGGACGCGTTTTATGATATAGGTTTGTTTTTTGTTTTGTTTTGTTTTGTTTTAAGATCATGAAGTGGAGGCATTTATTCGTTGATTTCTCTTCTGGATCCCAAATATATATTATTATGAGCCTTGAAAATATGACGTACCCACAAATTGGGATACACAGTCGTTTTCTGCAAAGAACCAATAAGAATTTTTTTTGTAAGCTGAGAGCAAACTTGCATCCATCCCATTTTCTCAAATTTTACCCATCCATAAATCCAATTACCACGATTGTCAGTCAAAAGTGCGGCGGTTTTCTTCCCTTGTTCTGGAGAACGTCATTTCCGATTTCATTTACGCGAGACTTGTTAGAGAGAGTCACCTCCCTTCATTTTGGTGCTAAACTAGTGGAAATCTGGCAAGCGCAAATGGAGAACGAAGGGTAAAGGAAAATGTTTTGGATTCGCGTGAAAAGAGGAATGTCACAAAACAACTACAGAATGTGACGGCCAATTTTCATGCATTTTTTTTTTTACTCTTAGTTTCGGGCTCCATATTCTCGCGAAATACCACGAATTTAGCTATAGAAGCTATCGCTACCGTCAACAATATACCCCTTTTCTCTGTCTCACAGACATTGGCGTTTCTGTTTTCTCTGCAATAATATACATTTGTTTTGCTTTTCTCAGTGCCATGAGACAGATTAGTGACGCTGCTGACTTGTTGATAACCTTGAATGGTGACTAGACAAGACTGAATCTCGGCCATAAAGTCAAAAATAATGTCATTGTTTGCATGATTGTGTTTACGTACAGCTATAAGGACATGTCCTGATTCTGAATGTCTTGCAACGATGGTTGAGTAACGGTGTAGCAGCGAGGTAAATCTGTCGCAGTATGTCTGATGTTATGTACATGTAGACCCTTGTCCCAGTTCTTTTGCACGAATATGTGCATGCGCCTAATTGCGCTTTCAACATAAATAAACATACTGCTGACACTAAGTTAATTAACATTAGACACTTATGTCGTGATTCCACACTAATAACTGATAAAACAGAGTGAATTTTTGCTGGTGCTCTTATAATGACGTTCTCTTTGTCTTACATAACGAGCTAAAGGTTTCCATGATATTATGTTAAAATTAATTCTGCACCATCTGACGCGTTTACCATCCCCGCCCCAATCGCCCCCCCCCCCAAAAAAAAAAGAAAAAAAAAACTGAACTCACATAAACGTTATCCTATGATTATTCAGGATGTCATGTTTTTTTAATGTATTTTCATGATGAGAATGACCTAAAACCGAAGTACTGAAAAAGGGTGACCATAGTATAAGAATAAAGTATCTACGGTAAAACTGTGATGTGCTAAACATTTTTTGGAACATTATATTGAACCGCATTGTCGTTGGACTCTGTTAATCATTTTCACGATGGGTCACTTAACACATCCTCCGACACAATCAGTGGTGAGCGGAGTATTATAACAGTTTGTTTTCTTCTTACTGCTCCGACTCATATTATGGTCATCAGACAAACACAAAATGAGTGAATAGAAAAGTTGAACATTACTTAGGAAGCGATACCAGGTTTTGAAGCTTAACGCAAATTTAATGACTGTAACTGATGCCATTAGGCTGGAAGAAAGTAATGCAGTAAGCATGCGTGGCTGTCTGTTTGGCTGCTTCGACTTATTTGGTGTATCATTGAAGGATTTCTGTTGTAAGTGTGCTTGGAGAAACACCTCTTTGTGACACAGTGAAGCGGAATGAAAGTGAGGTCCATACCTTGAATTTCCCAAAGCCTGTCCAATGGAATATTTCATCCACCTTTTTTTAACGATTAATTCAGAAAATTTGAATTTCTGGCCTTAAATTTCATTACCAAATACTCTACAAAGCATGAAGTTGTGTTGTTGTTTTTTCTCCTTTAAAAAAACGCAACTTATTGGACTGTGTTTTTGCCAAAGTTTTGAGCTCAGGTTGGTTACTGATAAAAAACTCATTTCGCCTAGCTCCACCACATTAACTTTTGGAGAGATGAACGTCTCGTAGAAATCTTTAAACGTTTCGAAAAACAATTCGTTTCGTACAACGACTCTGGTAGGGCGTTGTGATGTTGTTAAGTTTAGAGGAATGTTATTGACATCACCAACTATCGACATTTAGAAGTTATCAAAGTCTTCCATGAGTTTTGTCAAATGTTAGACTGAAGTCGCAGTGGCACAAATATTACAGCAGTTTCCACAGCATTCTCTTTAGTAAAACATTTCAGTCCCATGCCTGACTTATCTAACAAGTTAAAAGAGAGAGAGAGAGAGAGAGAGAGAGAGAGAGAGAGAGTGAGTGAGTGAGTGAGCGAGCGAGGTAGTTAGTTAGTTAGTTAGTTAGTTAGTTAGTTAGTTAGTTGGTTGGTTGGTTGGTTGGTTCGTTGGTTGGTTGGTTGGTTGGTTGGTTGGTTGGTTGGTCGGTTGGTTGGCTGGTTGGTT
The DNA here is from genome assembly GCA_033807755.1 of Ellobium chinense. Lineage (NCBI taxonomy): Eukaryota > Metazoa > Mollusca > Gastropoda > Ellobiida > Ellobiidae > Ellobium > Ellobium chinense. Next base: position 1,142,209 of record JAWQUT010000009.1, on the reverse strand, counting down.
GGTTGGTTGGTTAGTTAACAGAGGCCGAATGTACAAGATTCATCACAATGCATGACCTTCTGTGCTGGATTGCCATGCAGAAAATGAACTTACGCAGAAGAGAGTATTTCTTCAAAATTAACCTTAAATTGTCACTGAAGACAGATTCCAAAATATTTTTCTCCGAGCTGAACATGACATCCATAAATTGTATTAAGCCATAGTCGTTTACTTCCACGCAGATCCTACATCACATGTGAATAAAATAATGTAGGTAGGCCTTGCAGCTCGTAAAATATCTGCCCAGAAATGACTTCTTTCCGTTTTAGAACGAACAAAGAAGAGGAAGAAAGAGAGAAAAGGGGGTACACATTTTCGCTGTTTTGGCGTCCATTGGATGTTATAAAATTCCTCACTCATTGGATACGCATTTAACCCAAGACGAATACAGAAAACTGATTTTTATCCCTCTGACAGCTTCAATCGCTGTTTATAGCCAAGTCGCTCCAACGTTAAGAATAAAAACATGTAACGCACTGTAAAGAATTACAGAGGTGTTAAGATCTTAGCACAGTTTATCCAAAATACGACATAATATGTTCAGTGGTTTTATTTTGTTTCTATATACAGATGGATAATTTGATTACGCATTCCCTAGAGACACGCCTTGTTCCGTGCATGAAAATAACTAAATTAGGAAAAACAAAATCTGGATCAAGATTTTCGTTGATTCATGCTCTCATTTACTCACTGACGGCTCGGAAGAAACATTGCGATCCTTGCGAAAGATGTTGCTAATGTTAAAAAGCTGGTAACGGTAATATGTTATTGCTGACAGTTGAAATCAAGGTTTTCTCTCATTGCCACCAATATGAGTCGGAAAGAAGAATGTCGGAATTGGAAGATTTTGGTGGGATCATGAAGTCAGGTGAGGCTCATCCTACTGGTTCACTTCATGCTGTTTGCACGAATAATGCATTTCAGCAATTTTCTACATACACTATATTTCACTGCTTATGAGATGTACTGTAGTATCACCCTGGTTTCCATAGCTTGTAACCTGTTCGTCATCGCCAGTGTATAGATTACAAAAATCTGACTAACCCTGTTTAGTCACTAGAGGTTAGGGACGTGCACAGGAATTAACCGTCTTTAAAAACAATTCTTTAACTTTTTCCAGGCCAAGAGGCATAACAAGAGAAAAACACTTATAACTGTATACATAATCCTTTGCTTCAATTTGTGCATCTCGTGAACTACACTGAACATTACTAATGTTTTGAAGCTTTCCTGCGGTATCTAGACTAATTGCTTTGTGTCATTTAACAGATGAACCAATAGTTATCTCAGTGTGTAAGACTCAGAGACCACTGGTCTTGGTAGTATGAAGAAAGTACAGCGCTCTATTCTACTGTTATGTAGTTAAACCTACTCCATAACTTACAAATGCAAGCAAAACCAGCCCACTGATCATATGGAAAGTGGAAAGTAACTAGCAACACTGATGCTTTTGCGCTACTGTCCAATAATTATGAGAAGTGATTTTTTTTTTTTTTTGTACCAAGAGGAAAGGTTATTACACGTCTTTCTTAGATCGAAACATTTTCACCTACAAAATATCCACCAAAATTACTTCAACCTCAGATAGTCTCTTTAATATTGCACATTTATTATTATCGCAATATTTCACGTGAATAGCACTATATTATATCCTGGATCTTTCCATCTTCTGTTGGGTCTAAACTGACGTTTAGAAGAATCATAATTATAATGGAATTCAATGTCAATTTAGTCAGAAGGCAATTACAGAAGACAGTGAGAATGACACGATGCTGTAAAATATACCCGGATGTTTACCTATCATTGTCTGATCTCCCTCAAGAAGACTAAGGCAAACGACCCACTGTCAGTTCCAGTCTCAGCTTCCTCGCTAGCAAGGCATCTCTCATTGGTTGTAACTCACACCGTGGTGAGAAATCTCACAGCTCTGTAGAAAAACTACCCTAGCTTGTAGAAGGAAGGAACGAAAAAAAAAAAAAAAATTAGGCGTACGTTCCGAGAGCCTCACACATTTGTCTAACGAGCACAGTATATTATCATCATTGGCTAGAAGCTAGACGGAAGCTAAGAAGTCGTGAGTACAAGAAGACATGAACAAAGGGAGAATACGAAATTTTGGTTGTGTTTAGATTTGATTACCTTCAAGGCAAGACTTGAGTCCAGCTTCAAAGCGAGAGTGCCAATTTTTCAGCAGGTTCAAAAATGTGCTATAATTACGATTAAGAAAACTAAGTTGTTATTCTCCTCAGAACATGTATTTCAGCCTATAGGAGAAATTATATATATCTCGTGAATGACTTACCTCAACGTCGCACTCAACATGTATTTGTGATGGGAAGATGGGAGAAGTTAAGCTTTTTACTACGTTTCAAAGGTGAGTACAATAAAAAGATTATATGACTGCAGTGCTGCACCAGAAAAACTAGCAGCTCTCAGCATTAAATATTTTTCATATTGTAATCCTTTGAACTTTGAAAACTGGGGTCATGGTGTCCTTCCTTTTCTCCAGTTCTACGATTAAAGCTTATTCTAGACTTGTGACATAACTGTCCGTAAATAATAGTTCAAAATTAGAGCCAACAGCTTCCCACAGTGCTATTAGGTCAAGCATTCAGTGGAATGAGACACACAATAGACAGATACTCATAAGTAGACGGCTACTCCTCTGCCTGAGTAAACTTGACTATATTCAACAAATTATTCGACAAAGCTACAAGAAATGCTAAAAGACTATGGTGGTTTCACACGATGAGCATACAGCAAATTACCTCCTTAGAGTCACGAACAAGATTATAACAGAATTTAATAAAACAATTTTCCGGGTAGCTGTTTAATCGTCAGTTACTGTTGTAGATTAGATTTTCAGGTATGCGGGTTGTACAAACATGATGTAGCGTGTGTTAATGTTTGTGTGTGTGCAAGCATTTCACATGTGAGAGCATTTCACAAATTTATCGGAGAGTGTGTGGGAGCGGTTGTTGTTGTTGTTGTGTTGTTGTCGTTGTTGTCGTTGTTGTTGTTGTTGTTGTTGTTGTTGTTGTTGTTGTTGTTGTTCTTGTTGTTGTTGTTCTTGTTGTTGTTGTTGTTGTCGCCGCAGTGAAAATGTGTTTAAGTGTACTTCATGTTTCATTTCACTTTTTTTTCTCTGCTCCTATTTTTGTGCTTTGTACGAAGACAAATTTCTTGTGTGGATTTGTAAGAGGCAGGGTGGTCTTGCGGCTTATAAGCACTTTTCACAAACAGAATACTGTCAGTGTCAACCATGGGGTCTGTGGATTTGACTCTCGGGTCAGACGACCTTTGTTGTGTTGTCCTTGGGAAAACATTTTACTTATATTTTGTCGTTCATCTCAGATGTAAAAGAGTACCTGACTTGAGTTAGCAGGTCCATTTGCTGCATTACATCGACTAAAACCAACTTTGTATTACATTTCATAATGTTGAAAAAAGTATTATCTAAGGGAGAAATGAAGATACATTTATCTTCAGTTGTCATGTATTTAAATGCGTCACTTCTTGTTCTCCACCCCCTGCCCCACTAAGAGCGGAGCCAGGGGGTTTAGGAGGCCCAGCCCCTTTCCCTTTCCCCAGGCCCAGCTCCTCCTACCTTAGAAATAAACAAATCATTATAAAAACGTTCACCTTCTTCAGCTAGAAGGGTTTCATATAATCCTTTTGTGTCCTTGTTTTTTTCTTTGAAAAATTGCCGGCGGAGTATGCCTCTGGATCCGTTGAATACACTCCCGTCTCCAGTGCTCGCGCGCATTTGCCCTCAGGACTCAAGAAACTTTATTTGCCTTATGTCACAAGATATGACCATCCAGAAGTGATTACAAAACAATTACCAACGTTAAACAACATAAAGTAATAACAATGGCAAAGGCGGATGTGAATATTCTTAAAGCAGTACTAGTTCCATGAGGGCGCTGAACCTTTTCCCTCATTCACAAAACATACCTGGCTCGTGGGTCTGTTGGTAATCGTTCTCATAAGTAGCCTACACAATAACATGTTAAATTTACTTCATTTTTATTTTTGTTCTCACTTCCCTTTTCTTTCTATCTGTCTGTCTGTCTGTCTGTCTGTCTGTCTGTCTGTCTGTCTGTCTCTCTCTCTCTCTCTCACACACACACACTCAAACACATACATACTAACATATGCACGCACGTGCGCATACACACACACACAAACACACACACAAACACATACATAAATATAACAAATATACATAAATATAATATATATTTAATATATTTATATCTATATTAATAAAACGCTTCAGCCAAATTTGTGTCACAGATTTCTTGAGAACTACGTAACGTAAAAACATGCGGTTTTCACCTAAATTCGTAGAAAAATACACAAAAAGTAACTCTATATATCAGTCCTCTTTATTTTTTTTTACCCTTTTTAAAAAAAAAGGATGTGTATAGCAACGAAATACAATCTCCGATTGATCTTTTCAATCCGTCCGATTCGCCAATCGTCCAACTTTTTCACGGAGTCTAATGCATTCGTCTATGATGCCTTTCGGTGCGCTAGGTTTAATTTCGCCGCTGGTGCGTTCCCTCCCTGCCCATTTGTAAAATCCTGCCTATTTGTAAAATGGGGTGTTAGTCTTGTCATATTATATATAATTATAAATTATACGCAGCCATGCATGCGCGGGTGCGCACACACGTACACACAAACAAACACACAACATACCTTGTGTGGAATTGCTCCTTTTTATACATTCCCTTTACAACAGAGACCATGTTTAGCATAGTTATATGTACATGATTTAGAACATATTGAAGTACCGATTAATTTGGAGGAAACTGAAGTTTGCAATGTTCTTTACTCTCTAGGCATTGTTGTATGATTTGCCCAGCTTCCCCATGAAACAGTTTTTTTAATGCATGTTTTTTTTGGGGTGGGGGGGG
>JAWQUT010000009.1:1117470-1135439 GCA_033807755.1 Ellobium chinense | reverse complement strand
AGGAGGGGGGGCGATGAGAATGAGGGACAGAATTTCGGGCAAGAATGAATTCCTAAAGACTTGAAATCGGGTGGGCGAAATTCTCAATCCGCGGGAAACAATGTTGACAGAAATAAGAGTCTGGAGTATTTATGATAATGATGATGATGACGACAATCATGATGAATAATATCAGCCAAGAACTATAATCGTGTTGGAAAAGGAAAAAAAATCATTTAATGAGCCTGAGTAAAACTGTTTAATGTCAACCAAACGTGTAAGGTCGCTATAAGTCATTATGGAACGTGTCGACCTCTCATAAACATTGTGCCGGGGACGTGAAAGCACATGGTAGGTTATTCCTTACTTCCTGTGCACGTGTGGAAATGTCTAATAGGACCACACCCTTCATATCACCATTATGAGCCGAGGTGATTTAAGTCGGGAGCAGAGACTTAAACATGCCAGTCACGTGGGGATGTATTTTCTTTCACTTTTAAGTACATTTAGTCCAGGTATTTTATTACATGTCATCGAAGACAACGTAAAGTTGCGAGAGACCTCTAGATTGTCAGTGGGCACCAAAATTACTAAAATGGATATCCTTGACACTTGACGGGATGAAATATGGAAATTATTGCCTTACGCTGCATTGCAATACAAAATCATACATCAGATCGCGAGTATTCAGTTGAAGATAGGCATACAGTGGTGTGTTTATGCTCGGGAGGGTTATGGCTACGTCATCATTCTGTGTTTAGTTGTTTTGTCCTTTCAATCTTCTGCTTCATGCTATATTGTTTCAATCAACCTTCCGCTTTCGAAATATGTGCCCTCCACACACCCTTCCTCGCCCCAAACACACACAAAAAAAATGAAAACTGCTTATATAGATCACTGGACAAGCCTTGATAGATTTAAATCAAAGTTGAAAACACACTTTTTCAATAAATATTTTGATTTATAATTCATGCCCAGCCCTGCCTATGCTGAATTAGGATGTGATATTATGTATGGATGAGACTATGGTGAATTAAGGTGAATTCCGTATTGTCCATTAGTATGTTTAAAGAATGACTGTCAATGTACATTTTCGCTTTGTAAAGCGCCTATGGCCCACACTGTGAGGAGTGGGCGCTATAAAAATGTTCTATTATTATTATTATTATTATTATTATGTAAAAGAACGGAAGTAATGAAAAGTTACAAAATTCCAGTTCCAGCAGTACTGGCCAGCAATTCGGCAGTTTTACTGTATACGTTGTTATTACGGACCTGGCCGACTGGTATCGACGGGCCGCAATTTTTTTTTTTTTAATGGAATGGATCACAGGTCATTCGGTTAAGAGTCTGGAAGAAGGAAATCCTCTTCTGCTGATCAAAGCTTCACCTACAGTGAATCTGTGCCTTCCGCAACAAATTTTAGCGAAACTGGTCGAGGAATGAACTCGCAATTTTGTTTCTATTATGGATAACGTTCAGGGGTTATGAAAGTCATGCCATTCAATAAGTTTGGAGTTTTTGTCTGATTCTCCATTTCACTACAAAAATGATAATAGATCTTTTGGGAACGAACTCCAACGGCGTTCCGAATTTCAGATAAAGCTGTAAATTAGACTAACCAAGTCTTTTTGTCTTCTTTTTTTTCCCCCTTCAAAACTTTGTTGGCCTTACTTGAAAGTAATGCATCTGACTGTTGTAGAAATAAATCTTGCTGCTAATATCTTAATGTATATGGTTTGCGTTTCGGGTAAGAGATACAGCCATATACAGAAAATACATTCAGATACTCTTTACAGGAAGCACATGCTTCCTTTGCACGGTCAATAGTGTCCATTGCGGGATATTAGCCATTTTCTGCCATTAGATTTGCTCATATGACATCGTCGCATTGAAATTTGCAAAGCTATTCTCCATTAAAGTTGCAACAATTTTAATTACATTAAAAGTTTACTGACCATTTCAAAAGACTCTATACCAATCCTATCACCACCTTCACAGCACTACCATCACTACCACTGCTGCTGCCACTAACACCAACAACAACACCAGCTCCAGCATTACTACTACAACCGCTAATACTATATACTACCCCTGCTATTACTTCTTCGATTGCTTTCGTTACTGTTGCTACAACAACAAAAGCAACAATAAAAGTAAATGAAATGAATGCATCCCGTAGTTACAGCAGATGAAGGAGGAGTTGCCGTAGCCACACTTTGCCCCTACAATGCATTTAGTTTTGGTGGTGGTAGTGGTTGTGAAGGTGATGATAAGAATAGTGAATATTAAGTGTCTTATGAATTGGTCAGTAAAAAGTTTACTATGACTAAGATTCTTGAAACTGCTAATGCTTTTTGCGGTGGAGAGTGGCTAACTAGAACTTTATTTTACACTTTATTTTTTATATTATTCACTGGAATTTAGTACCGTCTGGAAAGAAGTAAAACTCTATCGTCAGTCATGTGTGCCGCGACCACAACCAACTGAACGAGAAATCAATCACTGTCGCAGCTTTGCAGGCAGACGAGGTCACCGTTTTAGATCTTGGTGATGTCAGTGTTAAAGTTTGCTCTGACAAAGTCAACAAAAAGAGAATATTTTCAGACATGGTGTGAGTCATTGCAAGTATGCTGGTCTCCTACTACTTCAGACTGCTGATTCTATATCGGAGACATCAGTCTTCATTAAATGTTTTATTAAACACACAAAAAAGTATATTATGTTTGTTAAGAATCAGCCATAAGCAGCAAAATTAAATTTTAAAGTAACGAACACAGCGTCTTAGCACTTCCCGATATCTTTTATTGCTCGCGGGCTTTCCCACATACATGAACGCAGTTTAACTTCTTATCATTTGTTTTATGAACAAGGCGTATGCCTTCTCTAATATCGTGATAAGTAATTGATCAGCAGGAAACCTGACTGGAATTTTGTCTGGACAGAAGTTGAGAACAAAATTTATCACACTATTGGGGGATTTCACAAGCACATTTGAAGAGAATCATCTGGGTTGGATGTGTGATTAGATTAGATTGCTTGTCTCGTATGTGAAGTTCTGAGTCCCAATACTGTTTATATCATATTTCAATGAGGGGTTACTAAATGGAGCTGTAGTTTAGGTGCCCACTCCTCGGCGGTGAGACGGAGGTCTAAGCCTCGTCTTAAAAATAGCCATCATCCCACATTGTGATATACATTTACATATATATGTTACTCCCCACCATACCAGTCCTCAATTTGTTTCCCATACAATGTTCATATGCAAGTGATTTACCCGTCTATGACGTTGCAGCAATGCAACTGTTACTGTGATTTCCAGAATCGCTGGTAAACAAAGCAATGATCACAAAATGTTAAAGACTTTAAATACCTTAAAGGACCTATAATAATATCGCCTCACACCAATTGACCCTCAAAATGTTTTTGTGACAGCATACTGCTTCTGAATACACTAATTACACTCTCGAATAGTAATGCTAAAATAAATGCATCCCGTCTAAAGAAGCGATTTTGAACAATCCAGAAAGTCCCGGGTCTGGGAAGAGAAAATTTGAAAGCTGTTAAACAGAAAGAACCCGGCTGATGACGTATAATTGGGAACACAAAGGCCAGTACTTTCTTTTATCATGTGTACTAATGCAGCTCACCACCATCTCTTGCATCTCCAGCTTTCAGGCTAATATTGGGCGTCCAAGAATCTCCAGATGCACTAGGCGAGATGCCGTTAGCATTATGCTATAAGCACAAGGCCAAGGCTGACAACTACTACTAGTAGTAGTACAGTACTTGGCCCCAACCTTAGCACTGTTGTTGTAATAGGCTATGCGGTATGCATAACCGAAAGTGTACTCAATTGTTGGGTCATTACGCAAAGGAAAGCCATGCTCAATGAGTCTTTCGTATTTCACTCTGATTTGTTTAATTATTCTTGCAAATGGACTAATATAACACATGGCCCATGGCCGTGACAGGAGGTCTAGCAGTCTAGGCAAGACTAGACAATGTCCATTATTTACGGGAGTTTCCCAGGAGAAAGATGCCTGCGTGACGCACTAACCGTTGGTTCTTGTTTTTGGGTCCGCTGTTGTTCTTTCAGTCCAATTCGTGTTTTCTTTAACAAATCCTTCGCTTACATGGGGAGCACTAGGAAATATCCTAATAGATCTGCATTCGGAAGGTTGGGCAGGATGGTTTGGTGCATAAATAACTTAACTGGACATCCAGCCTTAAAGCCACGTTTAAGTGTCATATTTAAATCTAATTCCAAATTTAATGTTCATGGAAATTATTTGACTGCGTGTAAACAAATTACTGCGCTGCACTACAGTATACAGGGTTTTGAAGAAGTTTGACAGACTATGCTATCCACATATTTCCAAGACAGACTATACTATCCGAGATGTTTCCAAATGAATACTGGATGGTCTGGTGCTAGCTTTATGATCTCATGGTCATGAACACGAAGGTGGCCACCACTCCTTCGTGAAGTTTACTTCCACAACCTTGCACTGGTCGCCTCCTTTGCTCAAACTTCAACAATTTCGGTTCCACTCCTGCGACTTTTCGCCGATTTCAGGAGCCTGCCCGGCAATGGTCAAGTCAGTGTTAGTTTCCCCGATGCGACAAAAAGTAGAGGTTACAGAAAAGACGGCAGGGGTAATAACATTTTAGGGATAACGCCATCTTGCGATTCTCCCAGATTTTCTCTCAGCACAATGGAAAGAGTATTGCTGTAAGATTGTACTTGTAAGAGTATTACAGTAAGATGTAAAGATGTTTCAGCATGGCTACGGGGGGGAATTTTGTCTGGTGAAGTATCCTCACAACCTTTTTACAATAAGGATAAAAACTACTAAATAGGACAACGGCTTCTCGTTTTGATTTTGGTCAAATCAGTATTTTCGTGACGAACAGAAGGCCTGTGACCGTATGCATAATCCGTACCTTAATTAACGCACTGCGGTAACCACGGGAAACTCAAAAAAAAACATTAGTGGTATTCACGGCGGTTAACGCAATACGTTAACTAACGTATGGAATATGCATACGGCCACTGACGAGTAAACTTAATGACAATTTTTACTCACAAACGTATTATAGTCGTCACCCCTGTTTGATCGTTAAAACCATGTTTAGTTGTTGTTGTTTTTTTGGCACGTGATTGGTCAAATATGGGTGTAAATTAAAATTTCAAAACATAACCAGGTACATAAGCGACTTCTGTCTACTACTTCATGGTTCTTTTCCAAGTTTAACGCGTCCTTACGACGTTAAATAATGCCTCCTTTAAGCGGCGAGGAACCTGTAAGTGCAGTTGGCATGCTCCAGGCTGGGATGTTGGCTAGAAGGTGTCAAAACGGTACACATCGCACATAGATAATCTGCGGAACAAATTCCAGGCAAATCCGATCGGCAGTGATCTGAGTGCCCATGTGTCACAGGTGAAAGTGAGGATAGACAAATTGTATTGATGCACTTGCGAGATCGGTTTTTAACTGCTATCAGGAGTGCCACATAGATGCAGGACGACGAGGAAATCCATTAGCGACCACTATTCGGCGTCATCTTCGAGGTGCAGGTCTTACTTCAAGACGTCCATATATGGGTCCACAGATGAACCACTGTTGAAAACCGATTTCATCCAAAGCGAGCAGTTGGACGCGTTCGTATGTGGCACTGGCATGACGAGCGCTGCTCTGACTGCTGTGTTAAGGATGCTGATCGCTGGGGAGGAGGCAGTGTACACGTACGGGAAAGCATCAGCATCCGTCACTGCACCAACCTTCATGTTTTCAGAGCACCTCAATTTCACCTGCAGAAATGACATAATGGCTGACATTGTCGTGCCTTTTTTTCATCTCCATCAAGAAATGACAACATTTCAGCATGACGAGTAGTTCTACTGTGTCAAGAATTTGTGCAACAACAAGCTTTGTCCCAGTCAGCCTTTTCCCCAAACTTCTCTCAGGATCTGTACTTAACAAAGGGAAATTAAAAATCTATAGCAGCTGGAACAAGAAATCATTCAAGAGTAGACCGAAGTTCCTTTAACAAATAATAAGCAACCTTATCTACTTCATTAGACGACGGCGTACAGCCTGCATTGGCGCTAGAGGTGGACATACTCGGTATTGAAAATTTTCATTTTGAGGGGTATCTTTAATGAGTGAGTAAAGAATCATTCATATCAGTCTGTAGTTTGTATAACGTGTTCAAAGGTATACCATGTATCATGTAAAATCCACAGTATCCAGCTCTGGCAAGTCCATACTTAAAACTTGGGTAAGCCGGTGCAAGATCAACCTGTGCCATGTCTTTTTCACCTGTGCCAAACGTGCTGTGGTGGTTGAGCCAGGGTACTTTTTCTATAGAGAGTTCCTGAATGGAACTTTCTTATAAGAATGGTGTCATTAAGTTGTGACACAAAATCAGCGCTACTCCGAAACACCTGTGACATCACCAGCGATAGTCCGACATCCTGCCACCGACATCCTTTATCTATTTATAAATAGTCACTAATGATAAATCTTCATAATGCAGTTCTGACAAATGAATAACTGCAACTATTGTAACAACTAAAACATGAGCTAACAACCACCGAAGACCATCACAAACCATAGTCAACTGCAGTGAAGGCTCAGCCATACAATGGTTAGTTATGCCCCTCGCCAGATCTGACACTACTCCCTCTCATGTGAGATAATCCGATTTCTCGTGACAGGCCGCGGTTGTCGCCCGTAGATCACCGTTAATCGGAATGCGCAAATTATCTCATTGAAAACGAATCAGACCGAGCTATCGGTCGACTTCCGGAAACATTTCCCAATTTCTTGAGATGGTTCCAAGCTTTTGTCTTGGTGACCCTCATCAGATGAGCGTGGGCTGGGGGCTCAGGGACGTTGAGCCAGGGAGACGTGATTAAAATAACTGTGGCCATTGAAGATGAAGAAAATGACAGACAGACAGACAGAGGCAATCAGGCAGACAGGCAGACGGACAGACAGACAGACAGACAGACAGACAGACAGGCAGGCAGGCAGGCAGGCACACACGCACGCACGCACGCACGCACGTACNACACACACACACACACACACACACACACACACACACACACACACACACACACACACACACACACACACACAGAGCAGACAGAGTCAGTCAGTAATTGGACAGGTTAGGTACAGTTACGAAATATATTAAATCATAGCCTGTAAGACACGCAAATACAAAAGGTTTATATTATTTATGTTTGTGAGTAAATGATTTCGTTAGCCAGCTATTGCTGATCATCTTTGCTCAATATGCTTCATTATGCGAAACATACGTTTATCTTGGTGGTATACTATGACAAAAGAGCAAACTGTGATACTCGTTATTCAATGAACCTTTCATGTCACCATCTCATTTAATCCGTAGAACTTTCATCCCATCAAGTTAATCCCTATTTCCCTGGCTGCCTAACTCTAGGCAAAGCCAAAATGTAAAGCCCGATTTTTCGGTTTCTTGGGATAGGTACTATGTTAGACCAGACCGAGATATCTGTCTTTCAGATTCAGAGGGTTAATGCTCTAATACAAGAATCGACAGCAGAAAATGAAATTGCACCATTCCATTTACTTTCAGTACTTTGACATACGGTAATGTGAAAAGATTAAATACTGGAGGAATCGAAATTTATTCCATCTATTTCCAGCCTTTGTGTTTTTCTTCCTCATCCAAGGCGAGTCTGATCCACTGCGATGGCTTGTAGATGAACTTCTTCTCGCGACTGCCCTGTCTCCTGGTCAACCTTCTTATGCAAAGCGACATGACTCTAAGCCAAGGAGCGACTATAAACCACAGCTCACATCATAAATCCTGCAGGGTCCATTACAGCCTCACAAAGGGGAACCGGTTCATAAATAAAATTGAAACTGTTTAATTAAGCATATTTCAAACTCTCCCCGCTATCGCATTCTACCATTGTACAAGACGGCTTTCCGGTCTCTTGCCGGAGGAGACGCAAAATTATATCTCCTGATCCGGCTTCCGGCATTTGTCAATGTCAGGCACGTGACCTCAGCGCAACCAATCACAGCTAATGAAATATTAGCCTGATCGTGGTGAAGAAACAGGTTGCAATTTCCCGCCATTTTCCAGAGTACTATGACACGCCTTCCCAAATGTACTTAAAAGTTCTGGAACCATCCGCGATTCCGTATTTCATCCTGGAACAGTCATTCACCCAGTACTTCTGTATCTCAGAATTATTTTCCGCCAGTATGTGCTGCTTCTTTCCTTTTTTGGGGAGGAACATACTGAAGGTATGTATAATGCAGACAACGAAGGTGCCCTTTTATCAGTTTTGTGCGAATAATCTTTCAGACTAAAGCAGTAGTGTGAGTATTCTTTCATTCATTTATTCAGATTATCATTCTTTTTGTCAAGCATGCTGTCATTCACTTACTCAGACAAGCATTCACATGTTTTCGAGTGTACGGACCACAGAGGACAGAAAAGATATCGGCTTGGAATTTTTTGTTCCCATATTACTGTAGTAGGCTTCTCTTGAGGGCAATTTCATGGGAGCATGCAGAAAGTTTGCTAATAAGGAAGGGATGAGTATGCATAGATTAGTATTGTTTGCTTTGGACTTTTACATAAGAAGAGAGGCAGTAATCCGTCTGTGAAGATGCTGCGATTTGGGCAAGGGTGAGACCTATCCGAGTCACGGAATGTTGGATGCCAGTCATGCCATACCCAACATAATTTAAACACCTTGACAGTATGCTGGTTGCGGAAATTCCCGGTCCGTGAACGTGTTTCACTGCGAGTAAAGTAACCATCTCCCATCTCCCACTTGTTATCTAACCTATTTCATTATGACATCAGAAGATGTTTTCATTCTCCTCTGAATATGTTTATGACTTTATAACAAAACAAATTATTGGTACAGATTCTTTGCCTCAAATGATAATTTCTCATTATTTTACCTGTTGATTGCAAGAAATTAGATACCCAGTTCTCTTGTTATTAGTTTCTTTGACTACTGCATCTTTTAGCTTTAAGTGTGCGCGCTTCTGGAGATTTGAATTACCATTCACAAGTGATGTTACGCGCTGTAAAGCTGTTTGTTTCATTACTGCAGACAACAAGCCAGTGTAAGCATGTGAAAGATTCTTCTGTGATGACGACGACCCGTATCTCTCGCTACACTGCTATCAGGGTTGGGCAGATCTGAGATCAAATGATCTCAGATCGTGATCTTAGATCAGATCACGTGAACTTGATCTGAGCTAAACAGCTTTTTTAGATGAACTGATCTTGATCTGAACTATACCTATTTTGGCTGTTTGATCTGATCTTGATCTGATCTGGAGTTTTCTAACTACATATCAGCTCAGTTCACAACTTCATATCGACCTCGAAAATCAGAACCGACCGAATGACGATTTNCATTAATGAAATGATAGAATGATAATGAGTCCGTGCACGTGAAATTCAGTCTTAATACCAAGGTAAGTTACACTTATTAAATGAATCAACACTTAATATCGAGGTTCCTCTACATGTACACATAAGGAGATATATCAACCTTTATTTTTTCTCAAGGGAATATGTTTTATAATGTCTGTTAGTATCAGTATTACCTATTAATCAGCTGCACGTGGGAGAGGAAGAAGGGGAAGTCAAGATATTAAGTTATTATATCAATAGGTATACCTCATTACTAGGTATGAAATCATATGCGCGAATTCTTAAGTCCTTGATAAGTATAACATATACTTTTTTCATGCTCCAAGGGGCATTTGATACAAGAACTTTATTTAATGAAATGATAATTACAAAACTTTTAATAGCAAGGTAGGTCTGATCATGGATTCCAGCTTCTAATGCTAAGATTACACAGATCTTTCCCTCTTCCCCGAGCGAAGAAGCCGGCATAGTGATATAGATCTATGGATTACATTGATTTCGTGGGGATACCCTACAGAAGAACAATTTGATGAAGTAAATTTTAGCGCCAGGAACGTCATTTTCTCCATGCTCCACATAGAGCTGATCACTAGCCTCGGCCAATGTTATGCACGGATATGCACTTTGACCCCCCAGCCTCGCCAGGTGCCCTCCGACTGATGACGTAGGCGGTTATCGGACTTAGAGCGATCCGAGGTTCACGCGGAAGATCTGAAGAACCCCATATTATTTCGAAAGACCACAACTTGATGACTGGCAATTAGAGACGGCACATTTGATTGTTTCACATTGCGTACATTATCCCCAGAATTGTCTCCCGAAGACTTTACTTCAAATCGACTAGAACGGTAAGACTACATTATACAATCTTGTATAATGGTCTACACTTTTAGTTTCACACACACACACACACACACACACACACACACACACACACACACACACACACGCGCGCGCGCGCGCGCGCACATGTTTATATAAGCTACCAGGCACACACACAAACATGCACGCACGCACGCAGGCACACACACACAAACGCACCACAAGCACGCAGATATATATACGCAGGTACGCTTACATAGACATGGGCACGCACACACGCAAGCACGGACGCACGCACAAACACACGCGTAGCATACATCTCTCTCTCTCTCACTCTCTCTCTCTCTCTCTTCTCTCATTTATCTCTTGTTCTCGTCTTTCCATCCATCGCTATGCTCATCCTTTATGCTCTCTTCCCTTCATAGATCCCAACGTGACAGACGTACGAACTAGTTTCAAGACCTGTATGTGCCCTCACTACCACTCCCCTCCCCCCTCAACTCCCTAACAGGAGCTTTCTTCCCCCTTCAACTCTTTTACCCGAAGCGGGGATGTGATCAGCAAATTACGCCGAAGAAGAACGCCGACAAACGTGTGTGTCACGTTAGATGGCGGAGATAAGGAAGAAGCGAAACATTTTTGAAAATTGAGCGCACACATATTCACAGTGCGTGGAAAACAAAGCTCATCTGTTAAAAAAAAAAAGGGACGATTCTTGGCCACGAGCTATGACACCGATTCCTGTATGCTTTCGTGCTGGGCCAGAAATCGTTGGTGAATAACCAATCCACGTCTTTTTCGAATACTCAAAATGTATTGTAGTAGGCACAATGAAATTATCGTGTCTCTGTGTATCTATTCTATACACCACGAAGAGGAGGGGTAATCGACGAACACAATACGAAATGGAATCATACCGCCCGTTTTGAAAACAAAGATAGGCGCTGGCGGGACAGCAGAGTGACACTAAAACTATCTCACTGTAATTGTTTCCTGTAAATGAATACGAGGATCGAGCACCCTGCTGACAAAAAGGCTGTAAACCAAAATTTGGCTTTAACAAAGGGATAATGACTAGAAAACGAGCTCTGTGTAATGTCCCAGTGAACTGAAAATGTCTAAGATTATAGCCCTGTAACAAGGTAAATCTCCAAATAGTACAGAATAATATTTCGAAAATTAATTAAACATGTTTGTATCTGCAAGTCAATGTTGTCGTCATTCTAGATGAATAACGTGGAAAGCATAGATTTACGTCCTTTTGCTGTAGTAGACGTAATGTGTTTTCAGGAAGAGCAGAATGTTAGACTAGGGAGCTGACGGTTGATGGTATCTGTTACAGAATATGCCAAGGTGTGGGGAGCTGAGGTGGCTTGGACGATTGGCTTGAATTTCAGTTTCATTGCGCCAGCAATTCAGATAATTGGGTGAGGTGTCGGTACCAAACCAAGGACCCAGTTACATTTCTGGCATGTACCGCCCAACAGGAGATTTCTTTCATTTAAGGATCTAATATGCCTCTACGTCTTACTCCCTTCCAATCACCCCCCCCCCCCCCCCNACCGTTTTTATTTTGCATGGCCCCACAATACACTGATCGCAATAACATTGAAATATCAAGACAGCACACAAACAGGCCTGTATTGTGCATGCAGGGAATAAGTGGTTTAATTAGTTTAATTAATTCAGTTACAATTTATTTCTTGTAGGCCAATAACATTAAAAATACAACTGTAACACGTTTTTCACATAATAATACAGGACACTTGCCATCATCGTTTCACTCATTCATCGACAGACAGACAGACAGACAGACAGACAGACAGACAGACGGACGGACGGACGGACAGACAGACAGACAGACAGACAGACAGACAGACAGACAGACAGACTATAGTTCTGACATTGTTTTTTGATACGCGCATTTTTCTCAGCGTCCACAAAAGCACAATGACATCATAATGCATCATACACAATAATTAATTCTTCTCACACAGCCCTCCCCTTTTCCCCTTGCCTGAATATATAAACTACCTTCCAGTGCATCATAGCAAACAAGTTTACATTTACAGTATCAGAGCAACAAAGACATCTTAGCGGATTTATCCGCGTACACTATCTATTAGCATGCACAAAATTTAATATAAGCTACCAAGGTATACAACAATTCAAAGACGACCTTGCAAAGCTACTTTATACACTCATGAACACATTGCCTTTCACTTCTCCTTTGACAGATCCCCGCTTTCGTCTTCTCCTCACTCAACCTCTCATTTCTGCTTCTCTTTCTCTCTCGCAGACCCTCTCTCTCCTTCATTCCACCACAGTCAGCAAACATCCAGCATTAGCAACCTCTCAAGTTACTTTCAGCCACTAAGTGGAAAGGGCAAACAATGTGATTCTCACGGTGTAGTACTACTGCTATTGTATTCTTTCATAAGCTTATTACATAGAGTTGCTAATTTTCCACTGATGCCCAATAATAAGGACGGACCAAAATGTTTGACGTTGCTGAAACGCAAATACATGTATTTTGAAAACTATTTTTATCGGCATGATTTGATAGTGGGGTGACGTAAAAGATCACATTTCAGAGAGGGATTACATGCCATCATTGTAGAGGTACAAGACACCTAGCTCCTCATAACCTGTTGTTGTGTTCGCAGGTTTTGAAGCCGTGGCATGAATTCCGATACTGTCATCAGAACCCATCTAAACTTTTGAGGAAGATGATTTCAACATCTGCTTTTAATTTATGAAATACAGTTTCATACGTCAGTTTGTCATGAAAAAAGACTTGTGTTTCAACTGTTCAGATCAGTACTATACAGTAACTGATGTCGGACTAAAGATATTCTGTCATCCACTTAAACAGGGAGCCGACAATTCCTGTTCACGAGGGATGAACCAAAACTGACTTCTTGTAACTGTGTATAATTCTTCCTCTAAGAGAGAATGCATATCCAAGCAGCTCTTGGGATGCACTGATAACACCGTGATATGTAGCAACACCAGCAGAACCCTACGACGTCCAGCATTATATCAGTCGTAATGCTCCGATGCGGTATCCCATAATTAATATTTTCTATAACAAATTTTTCTAACGAACAATAACACCATTTCCAGTGGTATTTTTTGACTTCACTCTGCATTTCGGATCTATGAGGTTATGCCGCGGAAAAAAAAACAACAGATGTCTTGTTACCTTTTCTACTCAAATCATGAGCGCACGGCGTGGACTTTCGTCTCCAACCTTTAATTTTTGTCTGCTTTAACCTGAAAATCGCAATAAAAAGGTGGAATATAAGTCTTGTGAGTAAGCTGTGCCTGCTTGGGCGGCATTTCAGAAGTTATTCCAGAAGGTCAAATCGCTGAGTAACTTCTTTCAAGCTGATTTAGAACAGAAGTAATGCAGAAAACGACTCTGCTTTCTTTAAAAAAAAACACAACATAGACACATTGTTAATTGCGAACAATAAAAATATAAATATCTACGCAGTGCTAAAGATATATGACTAAATTACTTTTGTTCACGGTTTTTATTCTCTTTGAAAATCAACGTCAACAGTACTGTAGAATAATTCTAAAAGATCTACAGAAGTTCTAATCCAAATAGGTCAAGTCAACTCAGTGATCTCAGGCACACTAAATATGAAACACTGATGGAAAAGATATCTACCTTTTTTTAACTCTATTTATTTCACTCTGTATTATCTCTATATGAGTTAAATCTAATATTCCCGTTATAAAATGACAAAGCATATTATTGGTGGATACGGTAATCGGAAAAGGTTAAAAAAAATTAATTCTCGCAACCACTCATTTGGACACAGGCGACGATTTTGGGACTTGATTCAGCAATATGTATTTACTTGCATTTTGAATTTCTCATGGATAATCTGCACACTCATTTATCATCAAGGCAATTGTTGCTAGGTCTGAGGGTACTGACTGATGGCGTTTTGCGACATCCGGGAAAGTATAACAATTAGTGTTTCTGTATATTTTTTTTTTATTCTGTTAACAGAATCTGTTTCATCAAGAAAGAGCATCGTCATGTTAGCGTAAACGTGTGTACCGATCGACCAGCAAGGCTTTCTTAATTAAATGTCCCTTAGGACTTTTAAGAGACTGCAGCAGGCGTGAGCTTTATGTTGCAAGAAGGAGGAGGAGGACTCCATTGCCTAACGATTGCCCGATTCAGGCGCCTGAGAAAAATGATGACGTCAAAGGTACCAGCCACACCAAACAGCTCCAGACACGTATGGCGGCAGATGATGTATTTTTATGCTTAGTATTAAGTTCGTAGACATTCAAATTCGAAAGTTAAATTTGACCGTGAGAGAAAGGCACGATCTACTATATTTTTATTGCCTCAACATGTTTTGGTTAACACATTTGCCATTTATAAAGGAACAAGCAAACAAACATGCGGTTCTACCCTTGACTAGCGAGAAAGCTGGTTTTGCGAGTAGTACTGTTTGACCTTACGACCGTCACGAGCACAGATGATTGAGCGTATGCAGATTGCACCAGTCGGCATGTAGATTGAGCCAAAAAGCATTTGTAGATTGCGCCCCTTATTTTTCAACGTACTGACATCAGACTGAGCCAGTATGTAACATGACGCTATTTCTTTCTAGAGTTTAACGTGCAGCCTTTTTGGGTCTAGCGATTTTGAGACGCAAAGTAATGTTATCTTTTTTGATGATATGTCGATAACAGTTGCTTCTCATGTTAAAAATTAACAATATTCCCAGGTAAATATTAATTCAATTGAATTTGTTGCTCTCTATATTCATGTTAATGTGACTGGTTTGCTGTAGCTTACTTGTTAACGCAAAACTGAGAATTCATAAGACATCGGGTGAAATTTTGACTTAATTTATCTGAAGCAAAACAGAACTTGTCCCCTTCTCCTCCTCTCTCCCCAGGGAAAAACAATCTTAGCACAATTTATACATGGTAGGTCCTCAATGAGGTCCTATATGAAACAAAGACAAAGAAATATGGCGACAATATTGGAATTTCCTTCTGTTACGGTAAACTGTCCAAAATATTTTCACCAGAATGTACCTGCTACCTTTGGCACAATCTATCATTGTGTCCCCCACCCCTTTTTTTTTTTTTTTGCTCAGTTTATATAGGTGCCCTTGTCCACTCTTTTAGTGCAATCTACAAGCACCGGCAAGAATTTACGATTTTCGCTTTAATGTTGACAAATACTTTTTCTCTTGGAATAATAAAATATGTTGTGGTTAGCTCTGGTTTGGGGATTGGCTTAACAGATTATGCATAGAAACTAGACATTGCGTTACAAGATCAGTTGCTCTTCTTAACTCAGGAATGTTCAAGATGTGCTCCAGCTATATCCAGAATCTTCCATCGGTTGGTCACTCGAATAGTTTAGTAAAGCCGTCAAACTTAAGAGAAAAAGTAAGAAGAAAAGAAAAAACTTAATCGCTTGCGCATCAGTCTCTGGAAGTCCGAACAGTGATAACTTCCTCTCTCAATGCCTTGTTGGAAAACCAGTAAATAACAAGAACGACAGCAAAAATAACACAACATCAATACAGAAAACAATACAGCCTAGAATACACTTTAAGCTTGCATGTGTGGCAAATTCGAAGATCTGTGTGATTTTGATAGTTCATGTCAAAGTCTTGTAAGTGCCGTCTCCGTGCAGGTTAGAACTTGCCATCCGTCACGCTGTCTCGCTGGTCATTGTCTGGATGTGACAGGCCAAATGGTACGGTGTACAAATCAGCTGGGACTCAAGTTTCGGATTTTCTCAGCAGGAACGACACCTGAAGGTGATAAAAGTCATTTTGTTGATTTTATGACTACGGAGTCAGGTTTTGGCCACCCAGGGTAAGAACAGAGGTCGGTGAGGGAAAGAATGTTCTGGGTGGTCAAACTATGCTAACAAGAAACTGTTTCATTGTTAAAGATGCCTGACTGGGACTTGGAATAGGGGTTGGTGGTGGGGGATGGGGTAGAGAGTACTTACATTAATGGTTGTAGTGGTAACACTAGAGGAGGTTGTGCTAGCAGTCGCAGTAGTAGTAGTATTGGTAGCAGTAGCAGTAATAAGAGTAGTTAGTGGTAGCTGTGGCTGTTGTTGTCCTCAGTAGGAGTACGTGATTTACAGCAATATTAGTGGTGGACAAAGAGGAGCAGCAGCTGGCTGGAGAAACAACCTTTAATAAAAATAAAACAGAGGGAGGGGTATTGACGCGGGATGGGAGGTGAGGGAATATGAGATATAATAGAGATGGAGAGTTCAAAGTATTTTACCACAGCGATGTATTGCATAACGGCAATATCTGCAAAGATGAATAGTCAGCTTATGTTCGACACCGGCCATTATATTCAGTCACCACAGTAGGTCTGCGTAAGGAAATTTTTATCAAAATTCTAATTGGAGTAGACAACCTGTTCATAAGTGGGTTAACCATTATATGAGAGACCAGAGGAGCGAGTTGGTACCTGTTATAATTACCTGAGGGAGAGTGATTGTGATGCTGGTTGGTTGTCAGTAAAGAATGTAAACACACTGGCATGGTAATGTTGCTATGTGAATATAATATCTACCATGTAAAAATAAATGCAACACACTGTATTTACAGTCCAGATCTATTCTAGGTGTTGTATCCTAAACAACGAGAAAATATTAGTTTTATTTAATGTGGGTCATTTAGTATGGGTGAGTGTAATTAAGCCGAAACGATATACGCAAAACTTACATAGACTATCTCCTGAGTTTAGATTTTGACGAAATGATATTCTATTTTGTTCCTGACTTTTATAGCGATAGCATGAGTAGTCTTTGCCACAGCTGCGATAGTCTCAGTAATACATGTAATACTCATATATGAAAATGTCAATCTGAGCAAGATGACAATTTATTGCCATGACAGACAGACAGACAGACAGACAGACAGACAGACAGACAGACAGACAGACAGACAGACAGATAGACAGGCAGGAAGGCAAACTGACTGATTGATTGATTTTTTACTTGTTGATTTGATTAATTGACTGTGAGTGTGTGTGTGTGTGTATGTGTGTGAGTGTGTGTGTGTGTGTGTGTGTGTGTGTGTGTGTGATTTAGTGAGTGAGTGCCATAATAAACCATTTTCAATTGAACATACACTGAAATTTCAGCTATCAGATCAGTGGTATTAGTGACCGAGTGTTGATATTAACTTGACTCTGCTTATTGTACCTTCTCTTTCCTACATATCTTGTAGGCGGCTTTTGCTCATTCAACCCATTCTTTCAGATGTCTTCTGACTGGTGCAGGCTTCTCTCTCTCTCTCTCTCTCTCTCTCTCTCTCTCTCTCTCTCTTTCTTTCTCTGTGTCTCTCTCTTTCTCTGTGTCTGTGTTTTTCTCTGTATACCTCTCTCACTCACTCGCTAAATCAATCACTCACTCTCACACACACACACACACACACACACACACACACACACACACACACACACACACACACAAACACACACACACACGCACACACACACACACATAAAAAATATAGTAAATTAATCAGTCAACAAGCAAACAACTCAATCAATCAGTCGGCCTTTCTGTCTATCTGGCTGTCTTATATCTATCTATCTATCTATCTATCTATCTATCTATCTATCTATCTATCTATCTATCTATCTATCTATCTATCTATCTATCTATCTATCTATCT
>JAWQUT010000009.1:1071405-1109207 GCA_033807755.1 Ellobium chinense | reverse complement strand
ATGTGTGTGTGTGTGTGTGTGTGTGTGTGTGTGTGTGTGTGTGTGTGTGTGTGTGTGTGTGTGTGTGTGCGCGCGTGTGTCTGTACTTTGTGTGTGTATGTGTGTGTTGCTTTTTGTATTCTCGCAGCAAGTATCCCGTTCAACCTGGGCACTTGGGACACAGGTCTAAGTACCGGTCATACGAGTACTTGGTGCAGTGTTATTCCAAAATTTGATTTTCAACACGGCATACTCCAGCCTCAAGAGCGAACATCTCACCAACAGTTCAAGCTTCAAACGATCGTTAACAAGACAACCAACCGCTTTTAGTCTCTTGTCTGAAAGGTTACAAACTATGTTAATAATATGACATATATACCGAAAACCGCGCGGCAAATAAATAAGCACCAAATTCGAGATACTTCTGACTACCCAGAAAGATGAAATGGTGACAGATGTACAGGATATTGTTATCTCAATGAAAAAAAAACACGCTTTCTCACTCCCGTTCTCCCTCCCTCTCAGTCCCCTCCTCTATTCCCCTAGACACACACGCACACAAAAGTAAAATAAAGAAATGAAACTTTCGAACTCCAGGAAGAAATGAGGGAATTGAAGACAAAGGGAATAACACACACAAGTGCAGTGTACAAAGAAATATCTAAAACAGAAAGAATGTGAGAAAGCAAAACAACGAAATACAATAGTTATGTGTTGGACTAGAAGACAGAAACATCTCACGAAAAGAAAATGATGGAGGAGCATTCCAAACAACAACAGAAAAAAAAACCTGGGTGAGGGTAACAAAAAAAATCGATATGTCTATTGCATCCAACTGGTGAGCACTATGCTGTGATCATGACTGAAGCTGAGTATGTGGATGACCTGGCGCTGGAAAAGTATCCCCTCACTATTTAGTGGATAGACTTTTGCAGACGACAAAAAAAAAACAAAACAACGTATACTTTCAGTATGCTTTTAAAGTTTTATGCATATATACTGATAGACTACCTTGAGCGGGAAGCAGAGGCAACAAAAGCACATGACGAAAGAACGAGTCAATAGTTTTCTTTTTTCCAGTGATCATGGATCATTGTGGCCTCTCATTATGACCCCAGAGCAAAAGTCGATTGTGCCTCTTTTGGAATGTAGGCCTACAAAATTGTCTGATGTTCTCAGGTTTTGACGCCTTAATGTTCCCAGCTAGAAGGGTGTATCCACTCGGTGGCTTTTAACATGAAAAAGGTCCACTTTGTGACACTCAGTACCGGTAATACGGTAATTGGGTCAGATAGTTTGATGTATCATTCAAGCATAAATCTGCTCCCCTTTAGGACTTACACCGCATTTAGGTGAAAATCAGAGCAGCCTTAAGAACAAAGTTACATCGAATTTTGTTCTGTTTTTAATGAAATGGACTGGAATAAAATTTTAAAATCTAAGCACATTGACTACCCCAACAAACCAGATCTTATGCGAATGATTTAAGCAGCCCTTGACTTATTCCTGGGAGCGATTTATGATTATTTACCTCCTATTTACCTTTGCAATGAAGAACTGGTGTTACAGCTAGATACGCAATCAAGTTATTGTAGACATCAAACTGATTTATAAAGATATTTTCTATGGCTTCCAGCATAAGCGAGGAATTTGATAAAACACGATTCGGACTGACAGAACAACAGCTGACCCAGAAACTAGACCCAACCGCTTTTATATCACGCAGGCTGCTGTCTCCTGGGAAACACTGGTGAACATCTGGTAATACTGGTACATAATTATTGTCTAGCCTTACCTTGCCTTGTCTAACTGCTACTACTATTGGCTGTCCTGTATCTATCATGTTTAAAAAAAATGAGAAAGACAAAAAATTCCCGTTGACTCATGGAGCAGGGCTCAGTCAAGAACAGTCAAGTACAGTCAAGTACACGAACGGTTACACAGACCACATAGCCTATTACAACAATAGTGATTTGGCTAGCGCCGAGCTGTCAGTCTTTGCCTGGTGCCTCAGCATAATGCTAACGGCATCTCGCCTAGTGTATCCCAAGTTTTTTCTTGCCACTCAATATGAACATCCAAGTTGGATATGCAAAAGGGAAGGTGGGGAGGGGAGGCTGCATACATACTAACACATAGGATAAAAGAAAAAAGCTCATCCATGTGTTCCCACTTATACGTCATCATCCGAGTTCTTCCTGTTTGCGGGAGTTTAAATTTTCTTTTCCCGGAACTTGTTGGGTTGTTCAAATTCGCTACTTTATGCAGGATGCATAGATCTCAGCGTTACCATTTGAGAGTGTATTTAGTGTATTCAGAAACAGTATGCTGTTACAACTATTCTGAGCGGCAATTGTTGTAAGGCGATACCGGGGACCTAGCATCGTCGATATAACATTCGAGTATGTAACTCCGATTGCATAATTATGTGACAGTCCGGAATCAATTCGTATCAGCCACTTCGTTTAGGCAAGAAAAAAAGTGATGGTACACGAATATACTTTTAAGCTCAGGGGAAAGAAGAGACAGGAGACGGATATGCCTAAACAAAACCAGCTTAAGTTCAACTTGAGAAAATGATGTAACACTGGACATTATGGAATCACTTTCAAAGTCCACTAAACAAAGTAATGGCGGGAAAAAATGAAACATTCTATGAGAGAAAAATAATGTATCTTCCATTACAGAACTATCTTGAATTACACATTGTATTAGATTCTGTATATACGACGTGTCATGACATGATTATAACCAACTAAACTTTCGGGACAATACAGTCATGAAAAACAACGTTGTTCTTCACACTATCCTCGCCCTTCCCATCCCCCATCTCCATCCCTCCACCACCACGATCCTTATCCCTCTCCTGCTTTGATAACGTTTAATGTTCACCTCTATCATGACTACCTTTCGCAAAGGCCTCGTAAAATAAAGTTATAGAGACGGACGGACGGACGGACGGATGGATGGATGGATGGATGGATGGATGGATGGATGGATGGATGGATGGATGGATGTTAACTTAATATGTCAATGCATAATTAAAAAACTTCCACAATCATAATATATTACCACCAATAACATAGTATTACTTTACGGTTTCACACAAAAAAAAAAACCAACTGTTTATCCGTTGGATAGATTTGTAAACCTGGTAACATATTTCTTTTCTTTTCTGATTTTGTGAACTAAATTTGGAGATATTCACTTTCGTGCTAACGAGATCTCCTGTGCGGGGCCAGTTGAGCTTGTTTACGCCCGGTGACTTGAAATCAAAATGCAAGGCCTATATTTAAAACAGCATTTAAAAAAAAAAGATCATTGAATGCCGCAAATTATTTTTAGTGATTATGGAACTTCTTGTGAGTGACCTAAATAATGTTTGGCTAAAAGAGGCAAATCGAATTTGACTTTCGGAATCATCTGTTCATCTCTGCTGGTATAATCGTTTTCTTGACAGAAACATCCGTCGATCTCCGTTCTTAGTGTTGTAGTACTCTTGATAGAAAATTTCAGATATATAGCCTACCTTCTACTAAGACCATTGACTTCTACAAATCAGAGAAACGTTAATTTATAACACAGATATGAAAGTTATGGAGAAACTATAATTAACTTGTAACCTTCAACAATATTAAAATTAGGGTCTGCTAAGACGGATTATAACCCAACACGCATTATGATTATCTAAAGATCTAGACAAAGTAATAAGTTCTCGGCATGGCATCACCCCCCCCCCCNTTTTTTTTTTTTTTTTAGGTTATGTGTGTGGGGTAGGAGTTAGGGGGTGGGGGTGGGAGTCAACTCTCATCATTTCATCAGAACCAACGTTAATGTAAGAAGGATTGTGAGGCAGGAAGCCAAACTCCCAATAAACAAGTGCGCTATTAAATCTGCAAGCCGAATAGACCTCGCTATTAAATCTGCAAGCCGAATAGACCTCTAACTGTATAACTAACCGCGCCAAGTTAACACCGCACTAACCTAGCCCAGCAGGATACATAGTACAGACACACACACTCGCACAGCATTGCAGTGCGCCCTCACGTCTGTACATTCACACAGCCAATCAGAGACCGGCTTGCTGCTAGGTGCGCGCGGGTCGAAAGTGGGCAGACTCTAAGACGCGAGAGTGGCAGTCAAACTAGACGAGATAAACGCGTATAGTGGCGAAGGAAGGACATTAGCAGAGGAGGGGGTCGCTCCGAAGGAAAGAGTGGGAGGTGGCGTGTCACTTGAGATGGAGATGGACGTGGAGTCAAGTGTGTGTGGAGGAGAGACCCCTGCTCTGCCGGTTTTTCTCTCTTCCCATGCGCCCCTCTTGCTTGAAGCTCTGTAAATCATAACAATAATATATTTTTGTGTTTCGACATTGTGCTGGGCAATTATGCAATACTATACTTGTTACTATCATTATTATGTCAATGGGGATAATGCATGATTTACATGTAATTAGAAAGTGACCGAGTATGGGAACTATTCAGTCTTTGTGCGTGCGTGTGTTCAACTATAATATTTTTTGTTAATGCTGTAAACAGTTCGACACATCGTAAATCCTATGATCTGATATATAAATGAAATAGATGTCAAAAGTTTGCGGCTCGATTAATTATTTGTCCTGCATGCTCATCCACGGCATTTAAGGTACAGCTTCCACATTGTCAAGATATCCTAAAATGGGCAGGAAAAGATTGTAGGAAAGATATCATTCGCCCCACTTAAGCAGTTGTTTGCCGATGCAAAAGGGTATTATCATAAGCAAATCTCACCTGATTCAAGAAGTGCGCTGCGGATAAAAAGTATAGTAACTAAGAAATTTTTAAAGATGCGCAAAAAAAAAAAATCGGGATGCAACCGTCATATGTCAGCTGATTGCCCTTGTAATTTGGCCCACAGTTTCCTTTCACATCGAAGATGTTCCTTTTATAATTTTAGGTGTCAAAATAACTATGACGTATTTTCATTTGTTTTTTAGGCGAGCTGCGATGCACTCGTGCCATTTTTATAATGCATCGGCAAGTTCCTGCGCAAAAGGAAAGTTTTCGGCGCTCGTATGGTTGTGGTTCTCTCGCCTGGGTGGGCACAAGGGGATACAGTGATAGATGGTGCTGTTCGAGAGTATTTACTTTGATAATATAAGAAGAAATAAAATGAATACTCTATAAATGGATCAAAATGCAGCTTGACTGGTTTCCCACAGAAAGGCACAGACATCTTTCTTTCCACGTTAGAATGCATAAAGAACTCACCAGGTCAGATTTCCGCTTTTCGATGTCTAAAGGTTACTACAAAATCTCTCGCTTACTTATCTTCAAACACAGTAGAAGTGTTTTTTTTTGTTGTTGTTGTTTTGTTTTTCAATTTCGTGCTCTGAGCCAGACTCTCGCTAAATAAAAGTTGGTTCAAAATTTTTCAAAGGCTTTACTACTAGTAAATAACTGAAGGGAAATAGTTAAAGGGAAATAGTTAAAGAATAGGGAATAGCCAGTTATTTCTTAATACTACCTATCATTCGCTGGACATTTTCATTTACAAGTTACAGCATGTTTTTGTTTCAGTGCGAAGCAGGATAACCAGTTCTGCAATTCATTAACGCCACTCGGGGTTACTCTAGAGGTCTGTGAAAACCACCATGCCATTATTATAATTATTATTAGATCCCAGAGAAATGTCTCCTCCCCCTCCCCCCTCCCCCTCCCCNCCTCCCCATTGCCTCCGCCAAAAACAAAACAAAACAAAACAAAACAAAAAACCTACAGCACAAATTTAGCTGAAAACTGAAGATGAATAAAGATGAATTAATCTTTGTTATTTGCTTTAGGTATAATTGGTGCTGTAGACATGCGCTCCAAGGCAAGGGAAATAAAAAGCATGACGTATGTAAAGAAATATAACTGTGTGATTAAACTTCCGCAGATATTCAAATAAAACATACAGTTAATACTAACGACGTAAGTATCGTGGCTTTATTTCGTTTCAGGTGTTCATAATGAATAATTGGATAACACATTCTCCAGACAAGAGTCAAAATTCAATTACAAGATGAATTAAGCCATTTACGAAGTAAAGCACCAAAGACTCTGGCACAAGATTTTCGTTTACTCAGCCACTCAATTATTCACTCATGGCGTACATAAGAGACTACATACGGCCCTTGTAGTGCACACTGATCATGTCAAAAATCCGGTAAAAGTATTTTCTTGAGGAAGGTTTTTCCCTGTTAGTGTTACTACCATCAGGAGTCATAAACCAGGATGTCTCATGTGGAAGACTTTACTGGGCATCGGTGAGCTCGTAACGTCAGCATCTGTAATACAGTATCTATAATTTTAACAGTTGGGTAACCATTAAATGAGTTCACATGGCTCTTCGCCAGAGTGGCTTCCCTTAATAGGAACTAGAACGTTTTTCTCTATTAAAGAAAGTATAATATTTTGTAGTAGTAGTACAACCATTTTAGTCACAATGAAAATGTACCAATCCTTCCATGTACTATCCCAAATACCAACTCTATGACCATCATCGCCGTCACCATCACTGCCACTACCACGAAGTTTACCATATTATTTGGCAGGCGCAACAAGAACGAATAGCCTCATGTAACTTATTAGGGATGGGCACCACTGCTATTATGACACCAGTATCGACTCCCTTTCAGCTTACCAGGCCGAGAATCAACACCCAACACTAGACACAATAGTTTCCACACTGTGGCGACAATTCCTGTGTATTCGACATTTTTGTTTAGTTGGAAATATTTACACACAATAATAATAAGAATAATTATAGGCTAGTATTTTATTTGGATAAAAACCATAAAAAACCATACGTCTATTAGAATAGTGTGCGTTAGCACTGCGCCATTTCCACTGTCAGCATTACATGTAATTCTTATTACTTCAAATATTTAGCACCTAGACTATTTGCTTGAGGTGTCAACACTCTTTGTTGCGTCAAGACCTACTTGATTAGTATCAAGACCGACTCCAAACTAGACTTGACAACTCTGGGGGCTTATGCAGATTGCGCCTAACGATGAATAAATTGTGCCAAAAAAAAAATAAATCATAGATTGCACCAACATTTTCAACGGATTGAGACAATTTTTAACCTCAATACACTAACCTAGATTTTTCGCATTTTCGCATATGAGCGTGAATGACAAACTGAAATTTCACTGGGCGAACCATACAGATGAATGTGGGAGACCAGAAGATAAAGATTTCGCAGAGACATACACAGGAGGAGACTTCCCTTTTCTTCCATATCTTTGGAAAGACGTGAGCAGAACAACCAATGGACCCAAGGCTTTCCACACTCATTTTAATGAGCAGTTTACCACAAACCAATCAAACATATTTACATTTTTGGACGTCTTAAGAAGAGAATAGTCTGCAACTTACATCAAAAAACTAAAAACTGAGAAAGGAGTCAGTTTCCCCGTAAAAATGAGAAAGGAAAGCTACAAGCAACATTACAAAAGTCCGAAATATCAGACTGGGCAAATTTCAAGACAACACTTTATTACTGGTCTTGAACACAAAATACGCTTCTATTTGTACATATTTTCTTTTATTAACTGTAGTAAGGAATCAGTGATAACGTCGGTTATCTAAACTTTAACAAATATTCTCCTGCTCAAAATCTCACTCTCACCTCCCCTATGGTGGGCGGGGGCAAGAAGTTATAAAAAAAAAAAAAGGTAAACGGGAGGGGTCGAGGTAGCGTTTCACAGTTTTGACGCTTGTAAAATTACTGTAAATTACTACGGAACATGAAAAACGCTTTTTGTGTTTTTCTCAAACCTTGTTTTTGCCTCACTGAGAGACCTTAGGAACACAATATCTCTAAAAGTTGTAAAGCTAGTCTATACCTCTGAAATTTGGCATGCTTCTTCTATGTATAGTTTTGCATACCTTTACTCTTTACCAAGGTTTTTAGCTCTAACTTTATTTAATTCTGAGTTACCTAATGTTGAAGGTCTAAGTGAAGGGAATTTATCAGAGTCTGAAAAAAAAGGCCCATCTGTGCCCCATATTTCTGTAGATTATTGACACAGCCAAAAAATGCTTGGTAAAGACATAGATAATGATTGTAACTGTTTCCATGCAAAATTTTAATGGTCTAGGAGTAAAACTCTTATAGTTATTATGTTCCTAAGATTATCAAAAAATTGCCTGCGGCTAAACCGTATAAATAATGCTCCGAATGCAAACATCTTTAAAAGTTTACAAAAAAAAAAAAAACAGCTGATTTTGTCTTTTTGCACCCCCATCTTCAAAATCAGAAAGGAAACAATCCAAAAAGAAATCAAAAATTTTGGTAGAGGACATTAAATTTTAATCTAAATAAATGAAAACAAAATTACCATTTATATTGTCGATTCATATCTTGGAAAAGCTTGCCAAAGTTCTGTTGTTTATGTTCTAAATTTTGAAAATTTGTTTTGCTACCGCCACATTATTATGCTATTAATAACTTTCGGTCACCATGGTCAAACCGCATCGGACTGAATGCATGACTTTCTTGTCGATTGGATTGTCCAATTTCAGTGCCTATGGGATAGTTTGTCGTTTAGCTTCATTGAAAAGTTCTTGTCAGCAATAGACTTCGGCTTGAAAATAATTTGGGACTTGGGAGCTTCCGCTGTCGTTTTGAATTGGCAACGAGATAGTGTCGTTGATTCTGTCTTATCTTTTAAAAAAAATGCTTTTAATATTTTTGCTCACCATTCTCAGAGCAGTAGCCAGAAATGTGATGACAACTATGAAACAAAATCGGCCCGAGGGAATAGAAATTCATATGTCTGGTTGTACCATAAAACAGAAACCACAACCTAAAATGAAAACAATGGAGCTGCCGGGTATCGATCCCGGTACCTCTCACATGCTAAGCAAGCGCTCTGCCACTTGAGCTACAGCCCCGTAGGTCATTGTATAAGGTAGTGGATAACTGTTTCAGATGATACAGAAAAATAGTTAAACGTTATTTTGTTTTATCAAATTTTTAAAGAATATCATCGTAGAGTAGAGTAACAGAATAAGCCAAGAGTTCGTTCATGGTAAAACTCTTTACCGAAGCAGCGCATAGTTTAACAGAACTAGCCAATCGTTTAATGCATTTAATTAAAGTGTCAATAAAATATGAAGCTTCCTGCTCACCGACATGGAGGTAGACGTAGGATTTTGAGCAAATATTGACAAGAAGAGTAAACTAGCACCATCCAGGAATTATTGAACATTCGCTGTTTAGGTCATATCTGAAATTATTGTAATTACACGCATAATAATTTATTGGAATCTTTCATGGGAGCGAACTTTAGGCTTTAAGGATTTTAAAGTTCGAATATTGGCTCACCTTTTTGACACTCTTAAATCCACTGTAGCTGGACTTCTTTTTTTTAATTTTTTATATTTGGTTTTGTAAAATTAATATTATATATGGAAATGGATCGTAACAAGACCATACTGCCCTAGTTTAAAGACATGACGAAAGAAGAAGTAGATATAATTTAACCAGATGTGAATCATCCAGCCGTTGCCATTATTATCACAGTAAAGGCTATGTCGTCATAAATTCTGACCTAAGCTACCGCGTGTCAATAATGCCACACATTAAAACTAAACCTCAAAGGAGTAAATAAGATACACGAGTTTAGCTATTATGTTTTATGTTCACATCATTCTCGAAGTCTTAACTTGATTTCTTGGCAAAAGTTTTTAATGTTTTTTTTTTCTTTAATGTAGCTGCTATGTACCACAGTGCCAGGTCCCGGTCCTTGCTGCCTTTCGTAGAAGTGACAAGTCGAGGTATGCTGGTTACTGGGTGGAGGATAAAACTTTGTTGTCGAGATTTTGAAGAGTCGATAAGCGAAATGTTACTTCCATTGTGCCCCTATGAGACCTCCGTTATGCAGGCACAAAACACGGTAAATCAAATATTTTCAAGACTTTAAAGAACGACAGGAAAAATGAAAGAGAAAAATCTGTCTAAAATTAGACGAGACCAAACCTGACAGTGTTTTCAACAATGACGTTAGTCAGACACCAGTATTCAGCGAGACTTGTTTTTTTTCAGTGGTTTTCCTCCTGTGTCCTTGTTCTGTACAGCAGATACTGCGTAATGACACAGTGGACTCTGCTGAACCTACTAAACTATCTGACTCGGCTTTCCTCCCCTTTGTCATGCACAAGGAGAGAAGTAAACATAAGGGCTTTGATGTCTGCTGACCTGCACGAAATTTCGCGGCAACATTTAATAGTCTTTAGGTCACATAATACAAACGCTATTTAGTTTGGTTCTTATTTTACAAAGCCAAAATACATTAAGATTACACTTCTCGTTGAGACGTTATGGAGGAGAGGGGTGGAATGGGGTCTCCGCGTATATCCTACAAAACTAGATACAATTAAATCACCAGGACAAAAAATATTCCGTCCTTCTAACCGATGTTTTATTATGAAAACGAAATCAGTGTTTGACACCACCACCACCACCACCACCACCACCAACAACAACAACAACAACAACAACACCAACAAA
Organism: Ellobium chinense; assembly: GCA_033807755.1. Classification (NCBI taxonomy): domain Eukaryota; kingdom Metazoa; phylum Mollusca; class Gastropoda; order Ellobiida; family Ellobiidae; genus Ellobium; species Ellobium chinense. The sequence goes on along the minus strand of JAWQUT010000009.1, from coordinate 1,098,686 downwards.
AACAACAACTAAACAACATGGAGTAAAATAGATGCAAATAAGGAGGGAAGAGAAGCAGTACAAATGCATGTTTCTGTTACTTCTGTTGAAAGTGCTTACAAGAAAATTAAAGGTTACAGAGTGACACTGCTCAGTGATATTGCAAATAATATTATGACGTCACAAACGTAGCCTCCTTTAAAACAATGTAAATCTACAGAGAAATCGCTGCCGGATTATCCCCCGATTCTGACATCCTTCTTTCAGGCCTTTTTTTTTTGGCGCGATTTATGTTCACAGTTGTATGGCCACTTTAAAGCATCATCAGAAACCGATGTCATCATAATTTTGCGATCTTTAATAAAACGACTGGTCTTGGTGATTTTGTTTTATCAATATGATCCTTGCAAGATCAAGCTTGGTTCTCTTCTCATTTGTAATCTACTTTAACATACCTACATAACCATGACAATTTTATCTGAAACATTTGCAGCATAATGGGATGTAGATCTAGTCTCAAATCAAATCTGCACATGGCACACTCAGCGCTCAACAGGTCTTGCGAGAGTTTTCTCGTCTTGTGCTGCATGACAAAAACAAACAGAAAGGTGTGTTGACATTGCACACGAAGTTTGTCCGGAATACCAGCTAGGTAGTATATTAACACAGCACAATTTATGTCGCCCAATGGAGAGAAGTAGAAGGCTGTGAAGAATCATTCGTAGGGTCACTCAGAAATATGGGTCATTTTCAGCTTAAACCTAGTAACCTACAAGCTTGTAGTAATCTAGAGCTACTTTCGATATTAGCTTCTACAGCTAAAGAGGTAATTTAGCCTTCCTCTTTCCTTCCTTCCATGCACCCTGCACCCGCAAGTAAGGTCGCACCCGCAAGTAAGATCCTATAAGTAGTATAAGGCGGCTAATTTTACTTTACTGGGCTGGATCTGTGTTTTCATTTGCATTATTTTTGAGGGGTGAGGAGTGGGCAAAGGCAAACTAACACCCGGTGTTAGGTAAGGAAAATGGGAGATTGTATTTACTTAACAACAACCTAGCTCAAAATTTCCTTGCTATGGTTTTGTTAGGCTTGAGACACAGAAATGACCCAACTGATGATATATTGGGTTGGCTGGATGGCACTGGATGCTAGATGCTGTAGGTAAAACGTCGGGTTCAGAGGGAAGTTAAAAAAATGTATGAAGTCTCTATAGTACAAAATATATCGAAATAAAGTACAGCTCTGTAACTGCAACCCCATGAGCGCCATCCAGCAAATAAGCTTAATCTATGTCCTTTAGACCCTCTGTTTCACTACAGGATTTACGTAAGCGGTGGTCCACAAAACAGCATTATAATAATAGAGGTTCAGCACTGGCCACTAAACCGGGTGCGTGTATGAACAGCTGTATAGTCGGTGGTAACTGAAGGGATAATTTTTTTTTTTTTGGTGGGCTGGACTACAGTTGGCATTGAATATCAAAGTTTTATAAAGAGTGTCTTAATGTTGCGAAACAGCGTCCGCATGTTTATGATTTTCATTTCATGCAAAGACGACTGCGTGTATTAATCATGTGAGGCGCCGTTTATGTATATATAGGCTCTTCTTTGTAGCCTTGTGACGTCATGACTGTTTAGAATGGCAGCCCTGCTGCTTCCGAGGTAGTTGCAAATGAGCTCCTCTCATTGCTTCGTGACAACCAGTAAACATTCAGATACATCACAACAGTAACAGTCATACCCACAAAGGCAAACAAAGCCGTAGTGGACGACGACGATGACAACGAACAACAACAACGACAACAACAACAACAACAACAACAACAACAACAGCAACACCAACAGCAACAGCAATAGATACAGCTAAACTCAGTTGGGTACATTTCATGGCTTTTCGTTCAGAGAAATGAATCACGATGACAGCAGGATTGTCCTAGGACACAACACGTGTTCTCAGTGACTCTATTTTCACCGTGATATTCCCATACTCTCTGTCTGCGTGACTCTATTCATATAATATTATCGTCCACAAGGAAGATAATCGGGATATAGATTTCTTTTCTGTGCCACGAATAAAATGCTGGCGTAATGATCATCCATCCACTGATAATACTGTTATATGCATTGGTTATTTCAAATAATTATCAATTATGGGCCGGGCTTAGTCAGATGATACTCGAGATAACTTGAGTATACGCAATCCTTTATCATTATCATAATCATAATATAGATGTGTGGATAAATCCAATCTCAGACCAGTGCATTTGAGTGAGATATAAACGAAAACTACTCCCATGATAAGTTTTTACCATTTTCTCTCGAGTAAACAAAAGCGTGAATTCTTAGTGTGCCTTCATTCTCGAACCCGTTACAAAAAGCCTACTGGAAACAAGGTCTTCATATTTTTAACCAAACTTACGTCTTTTTGCTTGGACTGTCTTTTCTTGACAGCGCTGAGTGCACAAAAACAATAATCCACCACGTAGAATTTGAAGCACTCGTATTATCGTGACTGAAGTCAACACTTCGATTCCTCGACAATGTGGGAAAAAAAAAAACGCCTGCCAAGTAGCCTAACCATTATCAAAGAAAGGGTTGTTTTGATAGACTGACATGCCTTGAACATACAGGCTGCCCCCATTGTTGAGGGCTCCAGCGATGAATATCGAACACACGTTCGAAGCATGATCCGATCTATGCCTAGCACAGTCACCTCACGCACACACAGAATGGTAACCACTGCTCATATCCCGGTAAAATTCAGGGTCTGAGGGAATTAACACTGTAGTGAACCTAACTGCTGTGGGACGTGGTAGTGCGCCCCCTCTAAATACAGATATAAATGCTAGGGGGTCGGGACGGGCTTGGATTGAGGGGAGGTTTCTTTAGCTTTTAAATCACTTATGGTTGTAAATAATGGGAATGGGGCAACAAAATACCGGAGGGGAGAAGGGCTAAAAGGTGAGAATTCATTGAAGGGTATATGGGGCTAGTGTATTGTTTCCAGCGGCCATTACCAGTCGGGCCTGAGCAGATCGCCGTGTTTATATGGTCTCTAAATCAGAGCCTGCTTGACGTTCATGTCCTTTCGCCCTGCGTTTTATAGCTCAGCAACGCAGGCCTAGAGGCTGCTGGGCTGAGATGACTACGTCTTGTAACACTGAGTCGCATCAGCTTTTTGGATCAAGGCGTCACTTCATCAGAGCTCTTCTATTCTTATTTATCTGATATCTGCAAAACAACTTCTCCCACCACCCCAGCTCCACATTGCACTTTTATAGAATGTATGAGAACATGAAGAATACAATCAAATTTCATTTTCCTGGATATCTTTCTTGTTAGTGTTACACGTAGTATCCTGAATCGGGTACGCACAGCTTGTCAGTAAGTACTCTCAAATCGAGAGGAAAGGAACCTCTTGGTCCACCATTCATCGCTCTTACGCACAGACTCATACGAACACATAGACTACTAGATCTAGACCTTCTGCAAAACTGCAATAAATAAGCGCAGAATCACTAGAGTTCGTAATGCATCGAAGAGTGTCTACAAAGTGATACTGACAGACCTAGTAACGGGGTCCCCGAATATCTGTGTGCGTGTTCTTCTGTAGTATTATCTTTGGTAATCTGTGATGCTCTAGACGATTATAGTTTATCATTCCAATCGCCTTTTTCATTAATATTTATTAATGTCCATGTATTTTGATAGCACAATGAGCGAAAACTAGGAGAGGTTGACTTTATATGTTAATAGATATTTAATTGTTATTTTACTAGCCAGTCCCTTCTAATTCTCTCCAACGACTACAGTGCCTTGTATGTTTAGAATATTCTAGTTTTTATGTTGTCGTTTTTGTCTTGCTTAAGTGCCTGTATGAGGAAGATCTAGTGTCCCAAAGCTTGTGCATGTTTTTAATTCTCGTCCTATATCTGTTCGAAGTCTTTTACAATTAGAAAAAATGTTCTTGTCCTATTTTATACAAAATATTCTGGTCGTAAAATATTTGCAAGATCTTTTTCTTGTTTTTGTTTTTTTTTTTATCTAGCGCTTGTCTTACTTCTTGTAAAATTTTCAACTTGTTCTCTGGGATCTTCTGAAATGTTCTGGATCTTGTTCCAGTTATTGTAACATTTTTGAAGGTCATCTTGCTCCTTGTAAAATGTGTCACCTCTAACATCATATAATATGGCGTTATGCCGAAAATCTTCTCCATCCATACGTGTTTGCCACTGATTTATTACAATAGCATAATGCGAAAAGTTTCGTCTTCAAAACTCACACTGCACACACAGAGACAGACACTTAAATGGGAAACATTCATTCATTCATTCATTCATTCATTCATTCATTCATTCATTCATTCATTCATTCAAAGTGAAACAAATGCTTGTTTTTGAGGTGAAGGGATTTGACAAGAGGAAGAATATCTTTGTATTTACCAATTTCTACGACAATAGGGTTCTTCAGATCTTCCGCGTGAACCTCGGATTGCTCTAAGTCCGATAACCNCCGAGGCATTGGTTGAACAAACTTCTAGGTTACGCCTAGCAGTCTAATCAGTAATACTAGCAGTAGTAACAGTCAACATCGAAAGCAGCACGAATCTGACCTTTCACCTATAAATGAAGGTAAGTCAGCCGCCGGTTCGGACGGCGCGGCTAAAAATAGATCGCTTGGGGGACTCAGTTTCAGCGAGCAGCGGTCTGAAGCACCCTATAACACAGTATGTAGACTCGAGTCAATGCCAAGAGTAACAGTTATCAGAGCATGCAGCACCCAATTTGAACCCTTTACTCTTATATTCCCTCGACTTCCTTTTCCCAAAATGTATAACAGTTTTCCTCAAGTGCCCCATGATCTTGATTTCTGAACGCCCAACAGTTCGTTAGCGGACGAGAGAGGCCTAGTATACTCTTCTGTTAAGCTAAAGTGGAGAATGGAAGCAGAAGCAAGCCACGAGAAAAACAAGTACTATCATTTATGTATTTATCGACATTCATTCATTCATTCATTCATTCATTCATTCATTCATTCATTCATTCATTCATTCATTAGACTATCTTCAATCTGAGCAGTAAATATGCGTGAAGATCGTGTGAAAATCGTTAAGAAACATGTTCAGTTGACGATCTTGTAAAATAGAACACTCTCAGTTATTGTCCGTGCACGGACATCCGCGCATTGCATTTCACAACTCCTGAAATCTATACATCCTTCTTGTGTTTTTCCTCCGTCAGGTGAATATGACTGGCTGATAATGGACTGTTACAGCGGCTTTCATTGGCTGATGCATTTTTTCCTTTCTCGGAACTGAGATTTATGAAATCACATCACTATTTTACATTTATCTGTTTAAGTGAAAGCCTCTCTCTTAGTTAGTAATGTTATAAGCCTCTCTGTTACGATGTGTATTAATATGTCTAGGTAAAATATAATATGTATGAAATCTGGTGATGAAGTAACAATGGATGTAGGATAAAATATTCCAAAGATCATCAATCACAACAGAAGAAAAGACGTACAATATATATTATATATATTTTATATTTATATAAAACACAGCACACTGTGAGCAATGTTATTTGCAAACGGCCCTGAATAAGAAAAGGGCACTGCACCCCACAGTCATCTCCTAAAACTCATAAAATGACACTGGAAAGGTAGTTAAATATTTCAGAATGAAGATAAGGTGCATTTGATGTTAGTCCCCATTACCTCCGGATATAAGGAATGAATCTATCTGGCAGTGGTACTTGTTTTAGGATTAGGCGCAGGATTACCTGTTGAGTTAGGCCCCGCACAGAGAGGCAACCGAATATGTTTCGGCGTATCGGTGACATACTCACTCTGCACCGATCTTTCCGAGGGTAGAACATAAAGAACACATATTTTCAGCGCGTGTAGGCACACTTCTCAGTTGAAAAAGTCTCCAGTCCAGCCCTATTACGTCACACATCCTGTGACGGCCTACTGACGGGGCCCTCCGAGCAGCGGCTGTCGGTGAGTAGGAATCAAAATTTCATTCCTATAAAATAAGCTGCCACCGATCGGCGCAGAGGGTAGGCCGTGTCTCTGTGCGGTTGTAGAAATTGTATAGATTGATTCCTATAGCTTACGGCGCATAGTGGTTAGGTGACATAAATCGGCCGCCTTTATGTTCTCCCTCTTATTAGGGAAGAAAAAGGACAGTGTCTAGACTCCAGTTTTCTAGGAAATCTCTGCGAATATGAACTTCCACTTTCCTAGCTTTGCACCCAACTCTAAACCAACCCTTACATGGAATTCCGTACCATCATTGTTTGATCGACATGCCTTCTACATCTAGTTCACCATTCATTTCCTCCTAGCGACCTGACTGTCAGTGTGTACTGACTGCGACTACCCATTATAACGATACCAACGTTCACTACCATCGATACCTTGTTCAATATTAGGCAAAACATTGTACAAGACAACCGCGTGTAAAAGATATAAGAAAAAGATATCATGAAAACAGCCTAGCAGGAATTTTTTTCCATCAAATATACTTACTTTTGGGTCTCCATTTACACAAGGATGAAAGATAGTCGTCAGATGTCTGTCCGACACTTAAATGTTTTCTAGCTACATTCGTGGAAAAGGAGGTTGGNGGGGGGGGGGGGTCCTATCGAGCACTGGAGTTAAGAGAACAGAATACTTGCCTTTGTGGGAGGATGAGAAAATTGAGGGCCTGATTCTCAGTTTTATGGGCAGGGCGGGTCGGCGTGGCGTGGGAGATAGGATGACTTGAGGAACTGCTGTGCTGGTAATGATAAAATATTGGGACAAGATGGAGAGAAGGAGAGAGAGAGAAAGAGAGAGAGAGAGAGAGAGAGAGAGTGCAAAAGAGACTAGGGAGAGAATGAAAGTCGAGTGGGGAAGGTGGGATGGAGAGAAATGTATTTGCCATGAGTGTATCTCTATTTCTAGGACCTGGTCTCAGCTTTCTGTCCATGAATGGAAACTATTATATTATTATAGCAGTGTTTTTACGGGAAAGAAGCTGGGGACAGCAAGCACTTGGTGATTATAATGCAAGGAGGAACTGTTTACGAGTATCTTAAAAAGGCGTAATATGTGTAAGCGCAATATAATGTCAAACTGTTATTGTCCTTTCTCTCTGTCGTCGTCCTTGTTCTAATTATCTAATATTGGCGGCGTTCTTGTGGAACTAAATTACGGAGTGACTGGGGTTTTTTTTCGTAGCAGAATAACCAATAAATGTACGGCATTGGAGAAATATGTTCTTTTATCTGTTTCAGATACCTGCTGAAATAAGGCAACATAATGAATTATTCAGACTATAGTCGGCACAGTTTGACTTCAATAGTATTGTTCACGTGTTTCGAAATAGCAAATCCACTGGCATAATACGGAACGGACACAAGGCACAAACCCACTGGTCCTTGTTTTCCTGTGGCCATGGAAACTTCACTTAGTCCATACTATCTGACCAGCCCGTACTCGCACTGTTTCGATACTGAACTGCTGACTGCTGACCTTTCCGACAACGGATACACAACTTCCCTACGTCAGCAGCCAGAGGATTTTACCCACACTGTCCACCCGGAGTACCATCACCATCATCATCATCACCAACAACTCCGTCTTCACTACCACAATGACAGCAGCAGCAACAGCCACAATTTATACACCTCATGCGCATCTTCCTCACTTCCTACTACAGCCGCAGCTGAGCAGCACACCACATTTCTTCCGCGGTTTCCTCCTTACGATCGATTAGACATGGCCGCCATTACCTCTTCCACTTCATCAGGTCTACACCCAGCAGCTGCTGCAGCAGCACCACCACCACCACCATCGACTCAGCTGATCAACGGTCGAACCCAGAGCGACAGAGATATGCAAAGATGTCAACAACAACAGCAACTACAACAACAAAGGCGAAATCAGCCACGCCACCATCAGCAGCGATCACTACTGCGTGATCACCAACAACATCAGCATTCTACACTATACACTTCCGGTCACATGACTTCTAAACCAAGCAAAGGACAGACAACCCTTGGGGAAGTCATGTTTTGCGGGGGTCTGGTCTCCCTTGCCACCACTCACCCAGCTTCCTGTCTTAATGAGAACCACCGCGGGACGAGGGACTCCCTCCGCTCTGGCCCCCTCCTTTCACGTGACATGGGCCCCAAATTTACAGCATGCCGGCTTGACATCCACCCCCATAAATCGGTGGAGCCGGACAGCTCTGGCGAATGTTCTCAAGCCTTGTGTTCCATCTCTCCTCTTTCCAACCCCGGAGCTAATTCACGGCCGGAGCGAATCGGATTAAAGGATGCAGCGCTGAGCAGCGGAGCAGGGGAGAGTGCGGTTGTTGGAGGTGTACTGGGAGATAATAATGGCGGCTGTAGTGATGGTGGTAGCCTCAGTGGTGCGTGCAGCAACAAAACGACGAATGCCCATATTCCGAAAAAACGCGCTGGCGTTTCAGAAGGTGAGCTTTTTCTGCATGGTGGTAAAGAGTCTGCTAATACAGGTGGAACCCTGAAAGATGGAGACTGCAGCCTAAAAAAAAACAACAGAAACAACAAAAATATCAAAATGGGATACGAAAATGGGACTGATAACACAAACAACGACGATACAAAGGAAATTGATGACCCCAAGCTTTCAATTAGACAAGACGATAATACAACGTCGACCACACCATCTTATTCTCTTATCCTCCCTAAGGCCATCTCCTCTGACGTAGACTTGGGACAATTGGAAATCAATACAGAAACACCCATCTCGTCTGCGACTGCCGCTGCCGCTGCTGTTGCGAGTGCGAATTGTGCTGGCGGTGACGTCACGGGTAGCGATCGTGAGTCATCATCATCATCCTCCAGTCTTACAGAAAGAGGGAACGACGAAGTGAAGAAAGAGGAAGAGATGGGGAAAGGAGCAATGCCTGTCTATCCTTGGATGAGAAGTCAGTATGGTAAGCGGGGGTGCATCCTTGGTAAGAGTGAACCTTCAAATCTCTGCATCCTTAAAACTACAGGTAGAGGGAAATTCACAAGTCAAACAAAAATACCTTTGCTATTTTCTAGTGCACTGCTCACTGCTCAGCAAATCATGACATACCAAGAAGAGAAATGATGGTGATAATAAAACTGATATTCTCAAAATTATCACCTTATCTACATCAGAAACAATTAAAAATGTTCACACTCAAATAAGCAACAGCAATAATAAGTGTCCTACTCTCCATTTACACGATTCCACCGCTGTCAGGAGCTCAGGGGTAATGAGGAGAAGATATTGGAGTGATTCTCAGTTCTGTTTACTCCTTACCCATTATGACAATTTGTCATTATAATTACAGTAGAACCCAAACAACACAACCTTCCTTCGTGCTAAGCTTTTGAGGGTAAGTGCTTTTTATAAAGAATAAAGTAACTAAGACTTTTGAAATGGTAGGCACTAAAGACGGGATTTAAGCCAAAGCCATGTACATACACAGTATTAAAATAATTCCATGGAATGTTGAGTAAGCAAATGGTAATGCTAGTGGCCGCTGTTGTATTGGTAATACACTCAGTGGTTCTGGGTACTGGCAGTCGTCGTACTAACAGAAGTAATAAAAATAAGTAGAGGTGGTGGTGGTGGTCATGGTACTGCTGTACTGCAGTAACAGTGCGTGTCCTGGGGCAGTGGTAGTGAAAATGTTGTTGGTGATGAAAGTAATGTAGGAAAAAAAAAGAAGAAAGAAACTATATTATGATATCTCTTAACTTTTTAGCCAACAGTCCATGTTAAATCTGGGTCCAACAAAACCTTGTAGGCTACATATAATATATTTATATATAATTGTTGTCCACCTTCTCCAACAAGATCATCCAGACCTCAGCACTTAGTCAAAGGGAACTAATCTAGAAAAATGAGACATTCATTGAAGGTTGATGTGGTGCGGATATGGTAGGAATAGTCAATTTGCTCCGTTGTGCACACGAAATAAAAAAGAGCAAAATCAAATGAAAATAACTCTGCGAGATGGCAGTTTCCAAATTGTAAGACACTTGAAGCAAAAAGGGTTGCTGAAAGTTCAGGTACGGAAAATTTGGCATTTAAGTGTTGCTGTTGTTTTTTTTTTTTCCTGCAACTGTACGCTCTCATAGCTAAAATCTCGGTAAATGAAATGCTGCCTACGTCTGTGAAAAGAAACCCGTTATTTTATCTCAATACGTGAATAAACAGTTTCCCTGTTTTGAAAATTGAAGTCAATGCTGAATTAACCATGACTGGAAAGGTAAGCCGAAGATATTAAAAAAATTGTAAAATCTTCTTTTCTGAACAGGCATGTATAACATACACTGACTTCTTTCTTACTTAACAATACTGGATCTTGAAACCTGGTCAAAGGGAAAGAAGCGATGATACCGCGTGCTCCGGTCGGCCTAACTGAGTTTGGGTAATGGTCTAAGGGAAGTAAGCATGAATAACACAAGGAAACCCAGTTACCTTTCTTTAGTTATTGGCATACATTTCTATTGCCGCCTTGGCTTCTGATTTCTCTTCTCTCAGGTCGGCTGCACTTCTACGCCAGCAGATTCATTCGTTCATTCATTCATTCATTTATTCATTCATTCATTCATTCATTCCACATTTATATTCTAATCTTTACTCTTTAGCTAACCGTTTCCCTCGTTTTCTCTGCCTTGACCATTTGTTTTCATTAACCATCTTCAGGTCCAAATCGTAAACGAGGCAGACAGACTTACACCCGATATCAGACACTGGAACTAGAGAAAGAGTTTCATTACAATCGATATCTTACGCGAAGGCGTCGTATCGAGATCGCCCACAGCCTATGTCTGACAGAGAGACAGATCAAGATTTGGTTCCAGAACAGACGGATGAAGTGGAAGAAAGAGTGCCGACAGTTGCAGATCATCAACGGCGAGAGTGGCGAGGAGAAGTTGTAAACATTCTCCCCTTTGTCTGCCGCATGTCTTCATCAATCACTGGTATCACGAACATTCTTCCTTTGGACGTCAGGATGGAAATTATCGTGAAATCATTGTCAAAAAAACACAACCAGATTATTTCTTCTTTTAATAAGAGCAGTAGCCTGGACAAGATTCGCCGGAGTAAATTTCATTTCATATGATTTCGCACACTTAGATCTATTCTTGGAACTAGTTTTCATGAACCTACAAAAGAAAATAATGCGTTGGCAGTGATAACAAAATAAACAATACCATATCGGGATACCCCATCACAGCTGTATACATTTGGAGAGCTATTTTAATATCTTAGACTGTCGATCAGAAAAGTTGACATTGTTAAACCCTCGTTAAAACGATCGTATCATGCCAACATGTCCATGAATTTTACTTGTGAAGTGAGTCTACTTTAGCTTGACACAGTACCAGCTCAGGTTGGATGGAAATGCCCATAGATATAATGTCTATCTGCTCAGCTCTGCAGGGAGTTTATTAGTCTCGCGACATAAATCGACCATTGTCGATGCCATAAACTGTAACACGCTCAACAACGAGGTTCGTTTTCTGTCCTCCCCTTCCCCTTCCTCCCCTTCCCCCTTCCTCCCTTACCCCCTTCCCGGCTACATCTCTCCCTCTGTAAACACGGTATTTCCAACAACACTGTCAGTATTGTGTTTTCAACACTGTTCATAGTTAAAAGCTGGAAGAGAAAATAGCCATACAGAGAGAGTCTAGCGGTAACAGTAGGGCAGCAATAGGAAACTAGCGGAATGGGGTGTTGGGAGAGGGAGATGGAAGGAGGCAGGCAGGGCTGGGGAAACAAGCATTAAAGTACATGCGTGAGAGGGTGAGAGGAGAAGAGGAGAAATGGCTTGGTAACAGTCACCAGCGTATAACATTGCTTCAGAGGTTTTGTTGAATCTACGGTATGTAAGAATTGTGGTGCGCTGTGAACGAATATTTAGACTATGTCACGTCACTGTAAAATCTCAGTATTAGCTTAGAATGATTATGAAAAATTCATGCAATAAACACTGAAATTATTATGCGTCTTATCGTTATTAGCCAACAAGAGATTACACCACTGACTCGTCTTCTTCTCTCATCCTTGCAGGCTGAGAGCTTTAAACTGTCCAGCATCGCGCTATTGGCCACGCCCGCACGCGTTGGCAGCACGCCGATCGATGTGTACAAAGACTGTTATTGGCGGAGCATAACCCCTTTCCTATGAGATAGCAAATCAGTGACATCGACCGGCTAGTCGCTCGATAAAATATGACTGAACTAACCAATGAGAAATATCTTTTGCTGTGGATGGGCAGGACACAGTGCTTGTTGTTTTTGGTGTAGTTGCTCTTGTTTCGTATTTCCTATGATGAAATTCCTCTTCGTTCTCATCGTCGATGCTAACGCAGACTTGCTCTGTCCATCAACTTTCCATAGACTTTTCCATAATGGATATCAGGTCAACATAGCTTGTCTCTGACTTGTAGAGTGGGCAGTGCTGAATATACAGATATTCTCCATTCTCATGAAACTTGTCCCCACCACTTTCATCTTGCTCTGCCACCAGTCTCCTTCATTTCTTTTCCTTTTCTTACTGGGATGAATGATGATGTTTCAGTTGTGCCGTTGTTACATGCGCCGATTAATATGATATTTCCAGGGGGAAAAACCGCGGAATAGCGATTTTAACATCATATTCTTCAGTTGTCCGTCACATGCCGACTTTGCGGAGTATGTAGTTTTAATATTCCATTAATGTACTCCAATGTGTACATTAATGATCGTCTCATTTAAAACAATTATAAATCAAATCAGCTCAAACAACACTGTATACTACTAATGATGCCTCCCACTGCTGAAATGATCTAGAAAGACTGATATTTTTTTAAAAAGACAAATCAGAAAAAGAAGATCTCTGAAATTAAAGATTTTCACCAAAACTAAAAACTTGATCAGGAAAGAAAGAAAAAAAAACACCAGAAAAAACAAAGAATAAGAGCATAACAGAAGAATGAGCGTACACGACAGTAAAGATTGTAATTATGCGTCTTGCAGATTGAGAACAAATACAATTTGTACACCGTGTCACAGTAGATTAAATGCAACTGAGGTTTACTACCCACCCTCCCCTCCGCAAACCACAAAAATTGCAGAAAGACCACACAGATTATGAGCGACGATCGCAGGTCTGTAAATACACGAGGAATATTCAGGCATAAGAATCTATTGATTTGAAGTGAAATCTAATTGCTTATATCACTATTTCAAACTGATGATGGAATAAGCAGTCCCTGTTCCAGAGTGCATCTTCCCAAAGGTGTCGATGTAACAAATGAAATCGTATACACATCAGTACTTACCGCACATAATAGTATTACAGTCAACTCCGCTTAATGGCAGCTCCTCAGGAGCACAGAAAAAGTTGCGATTAAAAAGAACTGCGATTATCCAGTAACTTTTAAACAGAAATATAGCATACTGAGATTAAGTGAAATTTGCAATTATCCGCATTAAGATTATGGGGAGTAGACTGTATCTTGTTTTCAAGCATGCCCAATGTGGAACCATGCAGCTTCTCATCTCACATGTCATAATAGGGAATGCACATGACGGCATGGCAGTGTTAGAGAAGCACAAGTGGCAAATGTTCTGTTTTTGATTGTTATTACCATTCGTACCTTGTGACTAGTTGTTTCCGTAAAAACATACATCAATAACATAGAAACCCTCAAGCCATCAACCCAGCCAGTCTTCAAGGTATGAAGATGCCAATGTTTTTTTCACTGTTGGCTATATAAGTTTTACACCTCTCATGAACTTATCAAGAGGTCCCCTGCCAAAATATTTTCCAAACATGTTGTTCAGCTCTTCCTCCAACTTTTGACACAAAGAAAAATGCCCCTTAACCAAACAGATTTTGAGAATTTAGACAGTGACGCAGACTACCTGCTATTATTTTAGTTCATACTTAAGTGGCTAAACTTCATCTAACCACCGAAGGTGAGTGGAGATCTAATGCGGTCCACCCTTTGGGGTGGGTGTGGTCCGCCAGACAATTTTCAAGAAAAAAGAGGAAAGTACAAGAAGCAGTTTCAGACCGTGTCTGGCTGAAATTAGGAATTAACTTGTAGTATAATGACTTGTATATTATTAAAGTGGGTTTTCTGAAAAACACATTGTGCGATTCACAATTTGTGAGACAACGTTTCTGCAATAATCTCTTAAACGTTGCACTTACGTGCGTCAAATTTTGTAGGCCTCTTATCTCAGTTTGTCTACGCTACTTCATATTATTTTGCAATAACTGCATGAAATATAAACTTTTTTCCTTTCAAAAGAGTATTGAAAAATCTAAAACAGAGAGTGTAGCCATAGTGTATAGTGTTTTACAGTGTCTCGATGAGCTAGACAATGATTTCACCTATTTGTCTGAGCATGGTATGCAAAATCGTGCGCAGTGAGCTAAAGTTTACAAATTATTGATAAAATCCCGCATAAAAGCAGACATCTTTTGGGTACATGCTGTAAGCTTAATCTATAGCATTTAGTCGGTATTTGTTATGAGGAATAGTTCTGAAGTGTGTCGTTCGGTTGATCGGTAGCTTGGAATGCCGACAAAATGACTCGAAATGTTACTAACCAGTGTGATTGTAACTTGATGGAAAGTTAGATTTAGCCAAATTAATCCGAAGCTTTGTTCACCCCAGGTACTTACACAGCTCTCTGCCACCAGTCTCTACCTTCGCGAAGAATCCTCCTGTCTTTGGAAACCCTTTCAACTGGAAGCAAAGCTTCTTGATCGCTTGCAGGAGCGTTTATTTTGTGACCGACATTTCGTGTCTCTCTTCTAACTCAGCCTAGAGTTTTCTTATTGTTATGTACACATTTTTCTCAAATAAGCTTTTTACTGAATGTAACATTTCCTCATTGACAGGCTGAGCCCTTTGCGATTGAAGCGGCAATTGTCAGGTCTTTATTCACCGTGTACCCGGAGAAATTAAATAACGTTGTCATCTTATCGGACTCTAAGTCTGTGCTAGAGGCACTGCATGGTGACTCACTCAACAACAACACCAACCCCTGGAATATATGCTTGCCCGTTTTACGGGGGTGGAAATGGATGCATGGAGCATTCCCTTGTTTGCTTTCTCTTGTTGCATTTTACACTTTTCAATGTCAACGATATCACACCACGATATTGTCTATCAAAAAGCAGTGCAGCCAAAATAAATAAAACGTTACTGTGCAAATTTTGGTATCTACTCGATATGTAAAGGCCTAAAAAGCTACTGAAATTCCTACTTTGCAAATGAAGGTTAAGTGCCATATACAATACGGTAGTGTTTGTATGTAAACAGAAGACACGTCATATATTATTGTGTAATGACGATTATGGCTCTACTTTAAAATAGCAACCTAATCAATCTCCAATGATAAAAGGACATTTTATATAGTTTAAAGAAGGAAACTTTTTCGTTTCATGTGCAGTAGTGCCCAAAGAATACTTTCCTCAACAGATAAATTGAGATAGGAGGCTCTACCAAGTTACAGCCTGTAAGTCCAATCGTTTACGATATGTTTGCAAAACGTTGCCTCACTAATTACACATGTCACTATAACAGACTTTACACACCTTTAAAATGATCTATGCCCTTCAATAAAAATAAAGTGCCTACCAGACTTTGCAACAGTCAACTAGAGGATGAAAATACATTCATCTGTCGAATTTATGCCTTTTCAACATGCACTACAAAATCTAAAAAAAAAATTAGAGAGATTAATACAGTAGACTCGGCAAAAGACACACACACACAAAATAAAATAAGGAAGATGAACAAGATAAATACATACAGTTTAAAAGTATAATGCACACTTGCACATGATAATATCACTGAAGACCTGCAGAAGACTCACTATTTCTTCAAAGAAAATACTAATAAAATACTGCAGCACTCATCACCCCATCCCAGGATAGTCATCGTCACCAATACACATGTCTTGACACTGCCCACATCGGTACATCGCAATTCTCTTCTCGGTATCATAATAATGTCACTTCACTTAAAATACAATCTTTTGTTTGCATTGCTCAAAGGCTATAGAGCAAGCTTACTTCAGGTCTACATGCAATAATCCTACCTGTACCTGTACCTACCTGTACTTATTTTTCCAGTAGTCATTTTACTCTCATGGAATTTACATTGCTGCTCGTACTCATGCCCTGTTGTCCCAAAGAAGCAAAGGGTAATATGACATACTTATCGAAGACATACCCTTAGTCACCCGTTGGCAATGAAAGATCCCGAGATCTGTGGATTGTATTCATATCCATGTTCCCTCCTGAATGTCCCCTTCCCCTTTTTTTATTTTACTATTTTTTATTATTTTCACGTTGATCGGTCAGGCGATGCAAGTATATCGTTTGTTAATTAAGATGGATCAATTAGCCCTTCAGTAATTTAAATTAAATGTACTTCTATTATGATTTGTTATTTTTAAGGGAGTTTTGAGAGAAACACACTCTAAAATATGTTCATCGTCCTTTAACAACACGGTGGCCATGCAGCCGAAAGCCTGTGCCACCCTCCGGGGCTTTCCTTTGTGTTATTGTAATGGGAAGTCATCATTTTTGTTGTAGTCTGAAATGGCAGGTTTTACGATTTTTTCCTGTCGTTCAGTATTCAGCCTTACAATTGTACTTTGTAAATAAAAAATGTAGCTTCATATTAGTATATGATACATGTGTGTCATAGATGACCTTTGATGAGAAATATTTTTGTGAGCGAGGGAAACCGATCATTGAATTGCAAACGATGGTGGAAGGAGGGGGAAGGGGTGGAAAGTAAGTATAACAAAGGATCGATACTGCCTGCATTGCTGTTGAGTTGATTTTAACTGCTGTTGTTTATCTCACTATATAGAAGTTTAATCAGATGTGAAAGAGATGTAAATACACATGAATCTCAAAGTCTCCAGTTCCAGGGTACCAGCATGGTCTTGGAGTTGACGAATTATTCGAGATCGTGAGGTAAGTTTGATATATAAACATAGAGCGCGAGACCGGAGTTTTGTAATGAGATAGCAGGGATTTCAGCAGGTTCTGCTGCACAACGTTCGGCACAACATCCATTCTAGAAAATGTGCATTGGGTCCCCATAGTTGTTTGTACTGCAGACAGCGAAAAGGGACGCGCTGACTTACAAATCTAGAGATCAGTCAAGTTCAAGTTGCCTGGTGTCCTCGCACGCTTTTTTTAAGGCAGAGCTCCATCTGAGACTGGAGGTCTTACTCTACTGTAAGGAACTACCAAGTGGTAGTAATTAGCATTACTATTATTTAGAACGTCCAGTGTATTCTCCGGATTGACAGGCTATAACAATGTATTATTATTCCACATGACACTCAGAGCAGTGAGCAGGGTCGGAATAGTTCAGTTAGTTTTGATGAAACTTAACATACGAATGCCTTTCTTCTTCTATTATGTGTTTTTGTGAGGGCGTGGAGTCATCTAGGAAATTGGCTGTTCTCTGCAAATTAGCCGCCGCTCCCCATAACTTTGCCTTAATGTGGTTTGTGCGGATGAAAAGAAAAAAGGCCAAGTACAGACGACAGCAGCACACCGTCAACAGTAAAAAAATGCGCAATCTAAAACTGCTTAGAGAAAAAGCTTCAAAAACAGTGCAGTATTCTAAACAGATTCCTTAGAAAACTGTGTTTATAAAATGTTGTGAGCAGACAACCCTTACTACACAGTGTACCTCCTCCTTAGCCAAAATAATCATACATGCATGACTTTGGTTTCGTTACCCCGCTACTCACCACAGCGAGAATTTGAGCAACTGACAGACGAAGCCGATTTACAACAGATTACACATTTTCAGCTGCCCTGTTTTGTTATTGTTTTGTGTGAATAGAAAGAGGAGATCCCGACAGACAAGACAACCTTTGCAACAACAAAAGCAGGCACTTGAATAAAACGGAACAAGAAAGACAGATGAGGAAAAACAGTAGAATAGAGTTAGTTCTGAATAGAAATGAACGAAAAGAAAATAGATCTGAAGATTTCTTATAATCATTTAGTTGAATGTCTACGTAACTCCCAAAAGTCTTTGCATGTTTTTGACTGTTTTTGATATCTTCATTTTTTGCTAAGCAGATATTTTAAAATCTGAAGCTGTTCAAATTTCGGCGGTCTTGGGAGGTGGTAAATATTCTGTTAATTTCAACTTTCAATGGTGTCTTGGATTTGCCGATTTGACGGGGACGGCCCTTTACGCGGCTGCGCTGGTAGAGCTCACTGAATAATATCCCAATAAACAGAACTTAAAAAACAATGCTAACAGTGGCAAGAGTTTAACCTTTTCCAAAATGAATTTAAATGTATCAAAATAAATATATTTGAGGACATTCTCACTAATGCATACAGCTCACTCATCTGCGACTGTGTGTATATTTGTGTGCGTTGGGTATATATGTGTGTGAGTATGTGTGTGTGTGTGTNCATGGGCTGTCTGGATTGTGTGCGCTTGCTTGAGTATGCGTATGAGTGTTATGTGTGTGTGTGTGTGTGTGTGTGTGTGTGTGTGTGTGTGTGTGTGTGTGTGTGTGTGTGTGTGTGTGTGTGTGTGTGTGTTATTTGTAACACCTGTTCATATTAATTATTAACAATTAAAATAATGAGGGCATCATTAGTATAGTGAAATTTGTGTAAACTGCACTTGCGGTTTACTGTATATTTCTGCCTTTTATTTACCCGGTGAAAGCCACACAGGGACTTGGGTGAAATACATGTAGTAACAAGATAATTATCACTAACACCTCGTGGGCCGGTCAGATCGGCAGTGGCCGTGATTTAATTAAAACCAATCAACCGTGGCCGTTAATGGCCGTTACTTTGGGGGGCCTTAATGAGCCGTGACGGTCGAAATGGCCTTTCTATACATGAGAGTGCGTGAGGTGTCGACTTTATCAAAACTCACTGTCTCTTCATGCATTTGGGTGTGAGCGTGCGTGCATTTGTTTGTTAGTTTGGCGGAAATTCGGAGTCGGAGGGAGAATGGAAAAGGATAATAAATGTATTTAGTGTCAGCCTGTGTCGTGAAACCGGAGCTGTCTGGCATACAAGAGTGTATGAATGGAAATCTTTTCACCCATGCCATTTAATTATGGAATAGACCCTCAAAATAGACCCCCAAAGCTCCTCCTCCCCTCCCCCCCTTTACACACACACACACACACACACACACACACACACACACACACACACACATACACACACACACACACACACACACATACATGTATACATACATACACACATACATACATACATACATACATACATACATACATACATACATACATACATACATATATGAGAATTTAGAAAGAGACAGAAGCAAACATGAATGGAAAGGAAAGACAAAGAAGGTTCAAGGAATAGGGAAGAGAGAGAGAGAGAAATATGCAAAAGCGAAGTTGTCGCTTGGAGAACAAGACACTGTATCTGCGATGATAGAAGATGGTATTTAAAACAATGGGAGGACGAAGCTTACCAGCTATATTGCACACTTCATTTGCTTTCCTCTAAGTGGCAACTCACTCTCGTTGGTGTACACATTGTATACATTTCGGGACGGGAAAATGGGGACAAAAATTAGACAAAAATGCTATCTGTCATGCTATTTCTCCCAAACAACCTACTAAGGATGTGAATGTGTAAATTTGTTATGAGTTCTTATAAGTTATAAGTTGAACGTTTTTCATACAACACATAGATGTGTTTTTGTTATGTGAACGGGACTCAGTCGGCACTGAGTAACTAAAATGCCAGCTCCCTAACAAATTCATGCATATTCCCCTGTTCCATAAAGAAACAGGTCCTCGAAAATATCGCTATGTACTCCAAAAGAAATGGAATGTGAGCGTCATGACGTTCACGATGCACAACTTCCTGCAGCCAAAAGACTAGCGAGATAATATTGTCCACTCAAAGGAAATGATAAATATAGAGAATACTATTAATGCCCATTTTCTTTTTACGCAATGACCATTACAAACCTGCAGCGGAAAAAAAAAAATTGGTTCTATATTTATATCTTTGAAGAAATGACATCATGACAAGACTGGTGTCAAAGGTTTGAAGACTGTTGTGCTGGACTTGCCAGCCCCATTATGGTAAAAAGATTATTTCTTGTTTTGGATTTCACAAACATCTCATGGCTACCATGGCAGAAGTTACTAAATATGGGCATGTGTAATTCGAATTCGATTACCATATTCAGATTTTCCTTTAACCATGTTTTTATTTCCTTCTCTTTTCCGTCAGCTTATTTAGTCACCTTCATTTCCCGCGTCCAAAAATTACTTTTCGTTTGTCTTTCATGCTGTTTTTCTTTTCCAGTTTCATACCAAACTTGTTCATTGTTGCCCTTGTCTTAAGTTGGACGGTTTGAATGATTTAGGTAGTGCAAGATGCTGCCTACATAATGTCTGTGCGTGTGTGGGAATTTATTCAGGTGATATTCATAATTCAGGTGTAGGGTTGCACAATATAGATGCCACTGACATTAGACAGATGGAGGTTGTCCTCATTTAGGTTGTTTCTTTGTCACCTACAGGCTTTGTCTTCCTTTTTGTTTTTTTTCTTAACTTTCAGTCCTCCGAAAAATGTTGTACAGTTTTATTTGCTTCGTTTGTCAGAACCAACTTTATCCCTGATACCTCCCCATGTATTCTCCACCTCATATCCGTCAGATTGCCGTGGTCTGCGTCACAGAATCTGCTCAAGCGTGGAATATCACTTATGAGATCAGGGCAAGGTAAAATATTCATGAGTGGTCTGCCCTTCACTACGCTGGCTGCAGGAGAATGGCAAAGTGTCATGTGTATACTACAACTACCCATTTCATTATCTCTTATTTAGCACGCTTTTATGATCTCTCATCTTCTGACATGTTTTGTGATATTTTAGACTAGTTACGATTTCAAAATTGCTGGAAACTGTTGTTTCTGAGAGCGCAAAGAAAGGCCTGAGCCTGAATAGCAAGAGAACAGAAATAAAGGTTGTAAGCAAAAAGTCATCAGTTTCACATTGCAAAATGACGATCAACAACAAAGCAATAATCAAGACTGCCTTTTATGTTACTCAGAAGTAATATGCAAAATAGGCGAAGTAAAAGTGACTTCCAGACATGAAATGTATTTTGGCAAGTAAAAAGTTATCACCAAAAGTCAGAGAAGGAGTATTGCAATGTTTTTTATTGAGCCGATTTTGCCATATCACTTGAACCACCAGCAAATGAATAAAAAACACTGTTGGAGGCCACAAAAATGTAATTCTCAACGAGACTGCACAATATACCGTAGAGAGAAAATTCACAAATGCATACGTAAACGCTTTCAGTCTCTATGACTTTTACGAGCAAATTTGCTTTCTTGAGTAGTTTGTGTAAAATAGACAAGATTTATCTAGATTATGTCCTCGTCGTTTACCAAATAAACATTGACCAAGTAAAACTAAAACCGCATCTCACCACCAACAGTTCTCTAATCAATTTTATAAAGAGACCAAAAGAAAATTTTCCGTTTCCTTGTCTTCTGTTCGGCCAAATGTCTCTCCAGAAAAGTACCCGTTCGGCCATTACTCTGCCGGACAACCATTTAAGTGTCAGACTAATGTATTGAACTTAAAAATTAAGAGTGAACAAGACAGAGAGATATCGAGAGAGAGAGGAGAAAGAGAGAGAGAGAGAGAGATAGAAAGAGAGAGAGAGAAAGAAAGAAAGAAAGAAAGAGAGAGAGAAAGAGAGAGAGAGGAGCACAGACAGACAGACAGGCAGGCAGGCAGGTAGGCAGGCAGGCAGGCAGGCAGGCAGGTAGAGATAGGAATATCTTTTACTTTGAGCAAGTGGCAACTGAAGATCTTCAGAGGAAACCACCCGCGTTTAAGCAAGTCTTTAGGTCCTTCGACCTCCTGACATTCTAAAAGGGCTGGGCCACATTTGAGCCATTACTCCGAAATGTCTTTCCATTGACTTTCTACCCGCTGCCTCGAGAGGATTTCAACCCGCAACCTCCAGTGTTTTAATTCCTAGCTACATCTCGGCCAGCGCAAAGCCATTGTGAAAGCTGCAGTTTTGACATGAACGGTATTCAGTAACTTCTGACAGTACTGTTGGTGTCTTCCTCCGCAACCGCAAATACTAAGTACTCTTTTTTTGCAGACAGACAGACAGACAGACAGACAGACAGACAGACAGACAGACACAGACAGACAGACAGACAGACAGACAGACAGACAGACAGACAGACAGACAGACAGAGAATCTGAAACAGCTACATGTTAAGAACAGAAAAATGCCCCACACAAGCAAGAGGAGATGCCCGAGAAGAAAGATTTCACCAATGACAATCACACGCTCACATCCAATCACACACATGCACTATGTAGATTTATTATATGACATATATAGATGTTGCACAACATCATTTAATGAAGAAAGATCGATGCAATGTTTCCAAAATTTTCCTTGACATACGCTTTGACATCTGTAGGATAAGTGCTCAAGAAATTCTCTAGACATGAAATCGGAACTTAATTGTATCATTCCAAATGACTGAAATGACTGCTCGCACTTGTTGCTATCTTATCAACCGGCGCCAAATCATTTTGCCCTGTATTGTAAATAGGCCCACATTGTGCTGACTGGTTCAACAAATGTGGGGCAACAGAATATGAAAAAAAAACCAAGTCTAATAACCTCTCACACAAATACAATTACTTACCATGTAAATATACATACTAGCAACAGGCATTAACGAGTAAAATTATCTGACAATTCACCGATGACACATATATGAAAATATAAACCCCACAACTTTCTTAATACAATCAAACTGTATGAACGTTACAATTCATTGTTAAACTATGCACTATAAAATTAGTAAACTGCCAAAAAATGGATTTATCACATTCAAAATCATAGGTCTAAGTAATAGCAGTCGTTATGCATAAAACCAGAATTTTTATAAAATCATGATCTTAGGTTCGAGAATCATAGCGGTTTTTTGGTTTTTTTAAATTGCTTCTGAAATCTTCGGCAAATGCTATGGAGTTAGAAACATTTTCAAAAAGTGTTAGATCTCATTCAGATAAATTGTAATCGCATTTTAATCAGATTTGTCATTAATCAGACAAAAGCCATAGAACTAAAGTCTATGGAACAGTGGACCCACAGAGGAAAGTGAGGTGTAGTAGGCAATAGGCATTTGAGTTTGAAACCTTAGTGAGCTGGGACTATGCTTTGTACTGTAACGCCCACTTGCATTGAAGGTCCGGTAAAACAAAAGAAAACATGCAAAAAACAACCCCAAAAAACCCTCATTTTCAGTTTTCATGTACTTGCTCTGTCCTCAGTACTGTATTATTCTGTAGACCAATACATGCTTGCCTCGTTACGTTTTGATTTCAAAGCTAGGATGCTGGTCCAGCATAGGAAGTTCACGATATAACAGGCATTATTATGCCTACCTTGCCAGTATTTGATTTCCTTAGAAATTCTACAAATTACTTCTGCCACTCCATCGGTAGATCTAATTTCACGTAAAACTTCATTACTGGGATCACTTGGTGTGCAACTCTGATGCAGCTTTTTTTGGATTTCTCTTGGAAGATTGCATACCAAGGTGCAATATGGCATTGGTTGTCGAGATGTGTTATGACAGGCACGTGACCATGGAGGTGTGCAGTCTTGACCTCATTAAAGGAAGACATACACTTCAAAAATAATTTTCCGTTTCCCAGTAATTTTTCTCTCTGAAAATTTCCTATGGTGCCCCCCGAGCCACTTTTGCGAAGAAAGAGCATCGTTCTGTTAACGTGTGCATATATAATATGACGCAATAAGAAGAGCTCCAGTGACCGGGATTTGGCCCTGGCGTCTAGAGTTATTCCTCCTTCCTGAACAGCAGCGGCTTGTCGCAAAAATGATGACATCACCTAAGTTCCAGCAGTTATAGACAGCTCTTTCTGACAATGTTTTACTCAGCTTTTAATTAAAGTCCTCGTCATCCAATTTCAAAAGGAATATTTAAACGTATAAGCCAGGTAAAGTATTCTGCATTTTTATTTGCCTCAGCATGATTTTCTTTGACACATCTGTTGCTTACAGTGGATTTAAAAGATTCATACCGACATGCTATCACCTGTCTGCAGAGCACTGGCTAGACAGTTTGATCGTGCCGCTAGAATGTATTTGACGTAAACTTATGGCCACCACGCGCGCAGTAGGTGTAATCTTTGAATGAGGACTTTGCATAATGTAACTCTGTGGGTTGTCTGGGGCAGACAGAGGCGTTATATTTTGTTGATAGATACTTCAAAGACTGTTTTACTAGAATAATAGGGTTTTGTATAATTTAACATGGTCTGCAGGACGATGCAGCTTTCCTTTAACATATTTAACATGATACTCATGCAGTGAAAAAGCTACACTTGACTAAAGGACTGAGACCTGACAATATAAAACAGCGAGGGGGTGATGTGGGCGTGGATGAGGGTGTGGGTATGTGGATTTTATGTGGACTACCAGGAGGTATAAGCAACTAGGATTGTAGAGAGGGACTCAGCAGGTAGGCTGTTTGATGCTTTAAGTGGAAAGTGAAGTTAGTGGGGAGGGGGNGGGGGGGGGGGGGGGGGGGCGGGTATAACTAAATCAGAGAGACAGACCACAAGGCAAACAAAGGGACACACTGATCGACCAGAACAGAGAAATATACAGACATATCATGCAGGTAGGCTACATTTCTTCTCATATAAGACAGGAACGGCCCAAAATCTATGAGATAAACCCTGGCCCTTACACATGAAATAGTTCCATATTCCTTGTCAAAAATCGTTGTGGTCAAATGACATTACGTAAATGATTTCTGTCTTGAGCTGTTGTGGCCATACGATCACGGGTACGATCACAGCTGATATAAGGTTTTAAAGGACTGATTCAAGTCATTTTGGTCTACCCGCAAGCCTTCCCTCTCATTCACTCATTCTTCTGATAACATGTACTGTATTTATCATCATGCTTCATACTGTTAATCTTGTGACAAAAAAGACCAGCATCGTAGATTAACTTGTAGACTACTCACTTTTGATGGTTGTATTGATTTTCGTCTGTATACTGGATGGTCCCATAAAAACTTCAAGAATTGGAAAGAAAGTGGGAGATAATTTTAAGCACATTTACCTGTAGATATAATCTATAATTGTTGGGATTTTCATTGTTCTAGGTGCTACATTTTGGTCACGGCAGAAAAAGAAAAAAAAAGTAAAAAAATGACGTGTCGGTCTCAGCACGTATATTGTTAGATCTACACCAGTCATGTGTAGGTGCTCTAAAAAAAAATTACGAGCTCTTAGCTTTCCCATAATGATATTACTTATATAGTTACTAATACGTGCCAAATTTCGAAATATTAAAGTTTGAATTATTGAAGTTATCAGACTTTGAAATTAAGGAATTCCCATCCGATATAACATGTCCACGCATTTCTGTTGAAGTCCAGCTTTACTGAACAAAAACATGCTTAAAAGTAACATCGATATTAAGACCAAGAACGGTTTAGAATGAAATAGGCCAGACTGGTGGAATTCCGTTGCCCAAACGAAATTATCGATCGTTGCCACACCTCAGATTAGGCTAACTATAGGGAAGCTTGGCTTGTAATGCCGGGTGTTATGTTTATGGCTGTAAGCGTGTTACCCCCTGAGGCACAGGACATTCACGGGATTAGTCAGATTCCACCTTGGCTTTTAAAGTTCTCAGTCTAACCTACGGGCTTGAAATAAAAGCAGACATNCTTCTCCCATCCCTCCCCCCTTCACTCCCGCCTCTCCCAACACACAAAAAAATGAAAGAAAACAACCCAATCACACCTTCAGACCTTTCAGAAAACGGTTTTACAGAGAAAAGAAAAAGAAATTTACCAAAAAAAGAAAGTGACTTGCCAAAGAAATTTAAAGGAAGGCTGTATCGTCCTACAGACCATATTAAAGCATACGATACCCCATTATTCCAATAAAACAGTCTTTCAATCGTCTGTCATAATGATTTAACGCCTCTGCCGGCCCCAGACAACCCACAGGATTACATTATCCGAAGTCCGAATTGTTACATCCACTGCGCGCGTGGCGGCCAAAAGCTCACGTCAAATACGTTCTAGCCACATGCCCAAGCTGTCTAGCCATGCTCTGCGGACGGGTTGGTTTGAATGTTTTAATTCCTCTGTAAATAGTAGATATGTCAAATAAAAGCATGCTGAGGGAATAAAAATGCAGAATACTTTTTCTGGCTTACACTATTAAACTTTACGTTTGAATTTGGATGACCAGAACCTTAATTAAAAGCTGAATAATACAGTGTCACACAGAGGTGTCTGTAGCTGCTGGAACTAAAGTGACGTCATCATTTTTGCCACAAGCCTCTGCTGATCGGGAAAGGGGAATAATTCTGGACGCAAGGGTCAAACCCCGTAACTCTAGCTCTCCTTATTGCGTCATGTTACATACGCGCACAGTAATAGAATGATACTCTTTTTTCGCAAAATGGACTCGGTGGGCACTCTAGATAATTTTTAGAGAGAAAAGGTATTGAAAAACGGAAATTTTTTTTTGATGTGTGTACATTCCTTTACTTTAAGTTAACAAAACGAAAATCATGCAGACAAGACGGAAGCAGCAACTTGTGTTAATAAAATTATTGGTGCAGCTACATCAAAAGGAACTGCTGTAGAACTACTACCTCAGCTGCAATAATCACATCTTCAGTACCATTTCTACCATTGATGCTGTGCGACTACTTTTATTATTGCTGTTGTTACTGCAGCAACTACGACTACTACTTCTTCTACTACTGAAGAAGCTCTTCTTATCCCACAGTTATCCACTGCTACGCCTAATTCTTTTTCCTCCTTCCCCCAATTATTTTTTCTTTAGCAGAAGCAGTGGTAGTAGAAGTAGCAGCAACAGCAGCAGCAGCAGCGATTCAGCGACACCACCAGTAGTAGTAATAGTTAAGAGTAGCAGTAATAATTAAGAGCAGCAGTAATAGTAGCAGTAGCAGTAATAGTGGTGTAGTAGTAGTAGCAGCGATGTTATATAATAGTAGTGTAGTAGTAGTAGCAGCGATTTTATATAATAGTAGTGTAGTAGTAGTAGCAGCGATTTTATATAATAGTAGTGTAGTAGTAGTAGCAGCGATTTTATATAATAGTAGTGTAGTAGTAGTAGCAGCGATTTTATATAATAGTAGTGTAGTAGTAG
>JAWQUT010000009.1:1036275-1058157 GCA_033807755.1 Ellobium chinense | reverse complement strand
CCCCCAGTAAAGAAATAAAAACGTAAGATATTGAGAGCTATCCGATCAAAAATAGTGTAAAATAGCAAACAAAAGATTCCCGCACCGCGCTTCTGCTGACGGCGTCTCGGCGAGATTTTATTTCAGTTTTTAATTTCTCTAAATCCATCAAGCCTTTTTCTTTGTTAACCTTGACCATATGCTCAGAGCCAACAGTTTTGGATTCTCTCAAGTATTAAATATCAAGTCATCCGAAATCACTATGGGTCAAAAGTGTATGTAAATGCCTGGTGAACCAGGGATTTTGTTTCAGCAATTGGACGTCATCATCACAGAAATCTGGTCTTGTGCACTCTTTAGGCTTGCTGGAAGGAATAGAACTGTCCTCAAGCAGATGTCAACCGGCACAGTTAGTTTGTGTACCTTGAGAAGACTTTTGGCCTGAGGGTCGAAGCACCTATGGTCATGTCCGGAGTGCTATTATGATGTACCCGGAAACAAGTAACAAGTAACAAGTACCAGTCTCTGTGCATTATATGTCCCCGGGAAAAGAAAAACGCGGGAAGGAAGATCATAGGTAAATGTAAGTGTATAATTGAGTGGTTAATTTTTCCTAGTCTTCTTACAATGGTCACTGTACTCTATGTATTCTTGAAAGACTGCCAAATGTGATAACCATTTCCAGATCAGTACCACGTGGTTTGCAGCTTCTCAACCATTCTGTAAAGAGATAAATGCTGAAGAATTTCCTCTTGATATCTAACCCAGCAAAATTTTCAGATACATTACACAGTATTGACCCATCAGGATTCTTAAACATAGATACACGCACAGCCTTTTAAGTTATGCCTGTCAGAACTGTAGTCTAACCTAAGATACCTTTATGCATAATTTGACGGTCTAGCCACTTCAACAATGTTTCAGCCTGGAGGTAATCACTAAGCCTTCAGCCCCTCTATCTCATGTCATATCTCCATAGCTGGATTTGTGGGGATGCGCCAGCAACTGTATGTGGCTCAATAACTGATCATGTCTCTGTTTATGAATGTGACCCTCTCTAGAAGGGTTTCGTTTCACTGAAATGTCCTTCTAATAAAAGTCAGGTTGACAAATATGTCTATAATTTATTAGAGGTATACTGATGAGAGTAATGTTCTGAAAAACACATGCAAACGCACGCGCGCGCACACACACACACACACACACACACACACACACACACACACACACATACATATATACACACAAAAGTCGAAGGGAAGTGTCCCTTCAACCCACGGGGGTAAAACGACTGGGGTCACTGTCACATGTTCAACTCTGCGCACTTTCATTATGGGACTGTGGGACTCATGGCCAATACTGGACCCCTTCCTTTTGCCGATTATTTATCCATTTTGCTCCCTGGCCATCACGTAAATGGGAAAGGGAATCCAGATCTGAATAAGATGGAATACTGTGTATTATTATTAATCACTCGTAAGAAATAGGCTATGTCTTCGATGTCAATGTTATAATAATCCAAAGGTTTCAAAATGTTTTCTTCCTCAAGGAAAAGGAAAGGACAAAAAGAAATTGTTAAAAATCCAATAATTGAATTCAGATATTTTAACTGCATTTTAAGCATTTTATTCTTCGCCTATTGCTCGGTAAATTTGTTCAGTAATGTAAGCATCATCTTTCTACATGTACAAAATAAAAATCTTGCGAGAAAATTGAAATTATGAGGTGAAAATGAAATATTCGAATAAATGAGATTAGTTGATTTTATGTTGAAATAACATTTGTGAAATAATAACCTCTGGTAATCAAAGAATAAGATAGAAGATGTACTGAATGATACATACGTTAGTAATACATTTCTGTTATTAACAAAAACAAAATTTGGTGGTGTCTAACTTTTGTTATTGTTGTTGTTATTGTTGTTGTTGTCAGCCTACCTTATTTTCATGCGTGTGTTTCACTGCTCAGGTGCGCGTCAGCTGCTATGTTTTTTTATTGTCTTAGTAACAAAGTCGGACCTGTTGTACTTTTGAAACTAGTGAAGTGCACCGAGTTGAAAATTAAAATTTTCCTACGACGGTGCGCTGATGTGACCGATCTTTCATTTCAAATATAGATTGAATATTCAGACAGTGTTCAATACCTTAAATAAAACATTCAAAGAAAGAAAGAAAGAAAGAAAGAAAGAAAGAAAGAAAGAAAGAAAGAAAGAAAGAAAGAAAGAACACACAATAATAGAATTGATAGTTGATAAAAAATCCAGTCATTTCATTTTCTTGCCATTCCTTGTTTCGCGTGCAAGCAGTGTCTTTCGTGCATCAGCATTCTAATCTACTTTCTTGCACAATTTATATATTATTTATTACTTTTTTTCCACACCCATCCACTTCAAAAAGCACTCTTAGATACAGATGTGCAAATCTGCTTGTCCTATCCATCTATCCATTCATCCATATAATTATTTCAGCCATCCATCCTTCCATCCATCCATCCATCCATCCATCCATCCATCCATCCAGCTGTTTGTCCATATACACACCATGTTAATAAATACGAGTATTTCACACTACTTCCTATAACTTTGTAATGACCTTTTCACATTATGTGGTCGCCGTAGAGCACTATTTCGACTAGAGTGGACTATTTCGATTTTGGCGGTGAGGGTTTTATAAATAGATCTTGACTCAATCTTGCTATAAATGTCGGTTAAATTGCTATTTATGGCCTGAGGGGACTTTTAACAGCAACTTTTCTCTTTTACAAGTCTTCATAACTGAATGGCCACATAAACTTCGTCCCTCAGTTTCTCAAAACACAGCTTAATGTGGGATGGACCACGCTTGCTCTACAGCAACCATATATACTGACGGAAAAGAAGTAAGTGTGTATCACTAAACTGAGCCCCACACAGAAATTCTTGGTCAAGCTTTGGGTATTAAAGAAGGAACAAAGAGATGAGTTTGAATCAGTGAAGGTTTACTGAAATAAGCAAAAAACGTACATGAGCATGGGCACTCCCACTAAAAATGAATATCTTCATCCGGCTGTTATCACTACTCGATTGCGCCATTTCATGGAGCTAATGAGGCACAGATTCGTTGATAGGAATGTTACTCCAGTTTTCTTGCAGAGTTCAGGCTAAATTGTTGGTGGTTTAAGGAGGAATTTGTCTACCCTAGTGTTCACTCCAGTTCGTCCCACTCGATGGGAGACAGATCAGGGAAAGAGACAGTTATGTGGTAAATCTCTGGTGTTCTTGAAACTAACCCCTGAGCATACGCTTCACATCATGTGGACAAGCACGAGACACACCACATGCTGCTTGTCTGGGACCAGTGAATTGTTGATGGCGGGTTGTCAATACTGGTCTTACTGCAAGGCTGTGAGTTCCAGATATTTGCTTCTCTCTTCCTTTTCAGCGTTACCCTGCCTGATAAACACCCTCGGTGAAGATTTCATGACAGTCCATGTTGCACTGTAAAGCAGGGTTTAGAAGTGCATGGGCGGATGTAGCTAATAAGTATGTTGTACAAGGGTGGTAACTTGTGGTCGGCCACTTTTTGTCAGATTTGTAGTTGATCCACTTTGGCTGTAAAGGAGTTCGAGGCGGCTTTGAGCACTGAAATGTTGAATTACCATTCATACTGTCTATCTAACACCTAATATCCTGACTGCTACTCCAGCATGTTGCTGGTTCAATCTTGATGGTGTGAAAATGTGCTTCAATGTGAATTTCAAGACTCCTTTTTTTCAACGAGTAGGCTTCTGGATGGTAATGATTAGATTTACACACTTGTCTTTTTTATATCTTTGCTCGTTTGCCCATTTCGGTCTTTGCACATGATTTTCGTGAGGTTGTGATTATCTCTCCAGTATTATTCCGATTCAATTATAACTGCATGGGTAAGTGAAAAACACTTAAACACAACTGCGTGCCAAGTTTTATTTGAGTTGGCCCAGGAGCACATACACAGTTCAGTACTCCTTTCTTATGATGCAACTTATTTTTTCATCGAGTATACATAAGCGTTCGAACCACAATCTATGTGAAGTTAACAGCATAACAAATATGTCGGCGATCAAACACACACACATCCTTCCGCACTTATCCTCCATCTAGAACATATATTATGCCTTTTATGTTTTTACCTATAATACTCCATTGGTACTTTCTGAATTTGTCATTTTCAAACAAGCTTATAAAACGAAGCAAGACTAGTCTGTTTTTCGTATACATACAATGTATTGTGCATGCGGCTACTGGGGTGTGGAGTTGAGCGGCACTCAACCCTATCTCTTTGTCTTTTAAAGGCAGAAGTGAATCCCCGACTAAAATCCTCACACGGATAAGAACAGTTACGCTTATGTCCACGAAAATTTTTTTAAAAAATCAATCGGGTGTTCATTCTTGGTTCGCAGTTGTCTGTTCTGAATATGGGCAGCAAATAGCTTTGGTGCTGTTTTGTACCAAATGATTTCGTGACTTTCTTTGTGTCTGACATTTCAGGATGTATTGCATTCTCGCAGGCACAAACTAGCCCACTTTGTCATTTGCCTATCTTTGAGATAATAATAGGCAACATTCCTATGACTGTAACGATCTATTTAAAGCTATGCATTTTTATTCCTAATAGGTAGCATTAATCATCGCAATTAAATTGTCATGAAATGCTTGCTTTTTCATGCTTTTTAACAATCTCTGGAAACTTCAGTAGTGCATCTTTTGCATTATAGTCATTCTGGTCATGGTTGCTGGCTAAATATTTGTTTGTTTATTGTTTGTTTGTTTGTTTGTTATACTAGTCTCAAAATCATGAGAACAACCATGCATAGGCAGATCAAAAAAAGTTGCACAAACAACATTCAAAGCACCTACAGTTAACCGACAACACTACCATGGTGGCAAAGGGAAAGTAGAGTGAAGTCACTGGAGAAGACACAATAACTAAAGAGGACACACACACACACACACACACACACACACACACACACACACACACANAGATGTGTATAAGAGACAGCCCACACACACACACACACACACACGCACACACACACACACACACACGCACACACACACATTCCCCCCGCCCCTCGCCATTGTTCTGTGGGCCATGGAGATCAGGAGTCAAGTCTAGGAACAGGACCTTGTCACTGCTGAATTTGAAATTGTGCTTTGATGGCACTGGAAGAATAAACTTCGACCAAACTGCGCTGACATTGGGGAGGAGTAAATGTGAACAGTTTACGGTCTTTGGCTCACAAATCATATTAATCGTTAATCCTGAAGCGGAGGCAGGCCCCCACATCATTTTATGTTGTTACTACCATTTCCGATCTCCCAGAATCTGTCCGATCCGAGCTGATGAAAATGGATGAGACGCAGGATTTGCTCTGAGCAGCAAGTAAAGCGTGTGTACAAACTTGTACTTAATGTCAATTTCCGTTGCTAAATTTAGGCTCAATGTTAACGATATACCGATAGCAGACGAAAGGATCTGTCATAAGCAAGGTGTCAGGGATAGACAACCTGTGAGTCCAGGGTCCTTCAGACAGATGTCAGCAAATATATCTTGACTGGACAGGCAAGTTAACTGCAGGCAGACAAGACGGGCAGATTTGAGCAGGTAGTCTGCATAGACAAACGACGAGCAGACAACAGCAGGTAGACAGGAGAGGCAGACAAAAGCTGCAAGTAGACAGAAAAGGCAAATATCAGCAAGTACACATGAGGGGCAGACAACACCAGGTAGATAGAAAACAGTACGTGGACAGGTTAAAAGGTCAAAGACACAACCTCCTCCTGCAGTGAAGCACCTCAAACTTCGGACTAGGTTAAATCGAGAAAGGATGAGCAATCATTACTATAATCTTCATAAATGTGATTATTACAACTATTAAACAAGTCTTGAGCACATGCGGCTGTAGTGCCAGTGGGAGAAAAAAAAAAGGAGGTTGATTAATCAAAATAGGTAAATCCAAGTGGGCTTTTCAAAATAGTAGGAATATTATGGATTTTTTTTCCCGCGAGGATCTAAAGGTCGTGAAAAGTCGGAACCGGCCTTTCTCGAGGACCCAATTTTTGCGACACACGCACGACGGTTTTCTGATGTGCTTACGACATACTATGTTATCTAGAGTAATCCGGAGTGACGTTCCAAAATAGTTGGCGTATCTTGTTCTGCTCTTTTCCACTTCTCATTCTTACTCCTCTTCTTCTTCTTACGAACTTTTATGTACTAGAAAGTCACCTCTACACCAAAGGCGCGCAGTTAAATCTAAATAATCGAAAAGCTTTGGTAGTCTACTTTCCATGTCCTTTCGGTGCACATACTCGATTATATGAGCATTGTTTACTGGTCTTTTGAAAAAAAAAAAAAAACCACTTTTGAACGGATTTTTTTTTCCGCGGGCGCGAATAAATCCCAACTTATGAAATTAGCAAAACTTAGATCCTGGCAAAAAAATATAACCAAACACTCTACAGCGCTATGCTTGGCAAAAGGAAATGCCACAAATGACCTTTCAAGGTCGAGATATCGCATTTGGAGGTGACGGTAAAGATCAGGAAAAGCTATGTTGTTTCGGGCAACGCACAACATAAGAATGCTGCTTTGTTATTTTACTCATCGGACATAATAGTAGGCAGTATTAATACGTCGTGGATTTGTTATCGTCCCCATCATTCCCTGGCATGAAGAAGGAAGAACGGAAGGAAAGAAAGAAGAAAGAGTTCAGGGAAGGAAAGAAGGAGGAGCAAACAAAAGCGGCGGGGCAGGAAAAAGAAATCGGTGGTTAAGATCAGCGATAAGGACACATTTTTGATTTCGAGAGACAATCCTTAAAACTCAGACATCACCAAGAGTTAAGCATAGGTAATATCAGGCCAAGTTTTGGACGGAGGGAAAGGAGGAAGATGGAAAGCAGAGTAGGGGATAAAACTGCCGAAGAAAGGGACTATGATATTTTTTTTCTCTAAATATAGCTTTGAAGCGCCAAATTATACAGCGCTGAACATAACAGAGATCATTCTTTTATTTAGCACCCTCTTCCCCCATCCCCTTTTCCCACTCGCGAAATCCTTTAATCTGCACGACTGAGACACAATAATCGACAGGATAACGAGGAAGAATCGAGGGTTATGCCCCTTGTACAACTCGATGATTGTATTTAACTCCGGCATGATGTCCCTGTGT
The DNA here is from genome assembly GCA_033807755.1 of Ellobium chinense. Lineage (NCBI taxonomy): Eukaryota > Metazoa > Mollusca > Gastropoda > Ellobiida > Ellobiidae > Ellobium > Ellobium chinense. The sequence goes on along the minus strand of JAWQUT010000009.1, from coordinate 1,050,982 downwards.
TACCTAACCTGCCAGAGGAGGCCACCACTGACACCGTCATTAAGATTAATGGTTATGGGCACTGGGCTTGTCGTCAGATAAATACTTCGGCGTTTTCTGTATAAACTGGGCCCCTGCTTTATGTGAACCTTATTACTGACTCCTTTCGCCTGCTGTCTGGTTTTACTTGCGGTTTCAGTTATATCCATATTTACCGTTAAATGTAAACAAATAAGGTGCCCTGAGAAAAAGGGCCGATTGGGCGAGCGCTTAAAGGAACCTTGTCTCAATACCCATTAGCATTCATAATGATCATCTTAAAGGACGCTCTACTTAGCATAATCATAATCAGCTAAATCAAACATTCTTCTGGGCAACAAAGTATTGAATTTCCATTTGTTATGAATAAAGTATGTAGACAATATCTATTTCTGGCTCTGCTATGTCCCATTATTTTGAACCAACCTAAAATGATGTTAGTGTTAAGCCATTTATTTCAGATATGGTCGAAATAATACCTAGAAACTATATTTTGTTCTTGGACAAGCATGGTGGCGATATGTACTACATGGTGGCGATATGTACTACGATAACATCAGATACTTTTAGACACCAGCAGTGCAAATGCAATATTTGCTGCTTTGGCACTACCTGTTCAGTCGAAGTCGTATTTCATCCCAGTTATACCATCTGACATAGTGACATCATTCGATGTCAAGCAGAGGGGGGATCCATCTCCATTGATGGACCCGTCAAGAGACGAAAAGCATGGTGAAGAATCATAATGATTTCCAGCTGGTAGAATCCTCAAAACAATCGCTAGCTTCCTGTATTATCCAGCGTTTTTTCTCCTCTATATAGAAGCGGATTTCAGTTATCAATGTTACAGGGCTGTCCGTCATATCTGCTTCTTCCCAGCATTCTAAATAATCATAATAAAAACAATAATGAGGTTTATAAGTGTGTTATCTGGGCCATGCCCATTCACAGCACTTCACATTATTTTACCCCCAGGCCTAATCACCAAAAAGACATTCTCGACTTCACCAGCATTCTGACAATTACATTTGCTGCCTACAGCCAGATATAATTTTCTCAGACGGTTGACTGAGGAACATGTGACTGCAACATGATCATGACAGATATCAAATCCATGACCATCAGATCCTGAATCCAACACCGTAATCAGTTAATAAAGCGGCTCTAATATCGTGCCCAGAGATGAAAAAGGTATCCCATGTATCTTGACTCTTATGAGCATCTTGTGCCTACGAAGATCCTGAATCAAAACAGTCGATAGACCATAGAACTACCTATCACCTACCATTCCTCGAATTAATTTAGTACAGATTGATGGTCCCGTTAATGTTTTTCCCTTCCCGGACACATGTTTGCTTTTGCCTTAGAATGCACGAAGAAGATGCAAAGCCAGATTTCCGCGATTTTAACGTGATTTGGTTATCACCAGATCCCTCGCCCACAAGGTGTCTAATTACACATTTGGGCTTAAATGAGTGTGCACGTACGTAGTGGTTGTGTGTGTGAATATATATATCTGTGTGTGTGTGTGTGTGTGTGTGTGTGTGTGTGTGTGTTTTAGATCTGTTAGATCTGTTAAGGTTGCAAACGCCCCAATCTTTTTTAGTATATTATTATGTATTGTCGACTGCTATGTCCTAATTTGCGATGGCCACTCCCACTGACCAGTAATGGAAATAAGTACCTGGTCTAAAAAATAGTAAATTGCTCTTAATAGGTTATGACAAGTTAAGATTTTAGCTCTGTCTCTTCCTTTGACCCATCACCATGAAAACCCAGGTAGGGCTTAGGCCTCAGGCTGTTTCCTGTGAACAAAGCTCATTGAAAGGCCTTATAATTATCTTTCTAACCCCTAAGCCGAAATAATACTGCTTTTACTGAGCCTAAACTGGCCATAGGACTGACAAATGCATTAGAACAAGCCACAACTAAGTAAGTAGGCTCCTAGGAGGAAAGGAAATAAAATGACCAGAAAAATACATTACTTTAAGGAGTAAGTCCAACCCAGATAGTTTCATTAGTAATGCAAGTATATAACCTACACAGATGTAAACCTTGCAACCACACAATAGAAACTTCCTCACATGTTTTTAAAATGACGACAGTTTAAAATGTATGTATGAAAACAGGCACAATAGAATTTTAACTTTATAACAGCTGAAGGCATGGAAGGCAATAAAAAAAATATGATTGTCCTTCGAGATACACAGTCACACCGATTAATACACGACCAGTCTAACAGACCATTATACAGTTATCCCAACAACAGATCTGACATCACTATTATCGATTCAATAAGCAAAAATGCCATTTTAGTGGAAGTGGCTAGACCATTAATTTTGATGCCTTTGTTGGCATCTGCCATCAGCCCTAATACTTCCCCACTCTGTCTTAATTAACACTCTTGGTTACAAAAGTGAAATAGTAATTCTGATCTTTGGATTCCTAGGACATGTTACGAGGGAGTTAAAAATGGACTTTAAAAAACTTGGCTTAAAAAGAAACAGTGCAAAATTTACGGCAAAATACTGCAGTGTCAGCACTACTATCGGTTCTTTTAAAGTGTGGAAGGAGGGAGCGAGGAGAAACGACTGACGAAGTCTGTCATAACTGACTGACTACAAGAAACAATAACATACATCAATACATTTATGTGTAAAGCTGCAGTAACGATATTGTAACCTTAAATCAGGCTGTCCAACGAGACTAAAACTTGTGTATGAAAGAAGAACTTCCCGGTACAGTTCTATTCTGACAGAATGTCGCTATAATGTGTGTATCGAATAATGTACAATGTATTGTATCATTGCTTGATATTGATATTATACGAGTACATCCTGATGTATTTCATGACAATAAATAATTTCAAACGTGGTGTGTGTGTGTGTGTGTGTGTGTGTGTGTGTGTGTGTGTGTGTGTGTGTGTGTGTGCGTACGCGCACGTGTGGGCATGCGTGCCTGCGTGCCTGCGTGCGTGCGTGCGTTTCATGTTTTGACCACCTTACCATTTAAAAAAAATGATTGTGTTAAAAGTTGACCTCAGCTTGTCAATTTTCAGGTGTGTCAACCAGGTACCGGGTTGTAAGCAACCTATCTCTCTGCCTCTCCTCTCATTTCTCTTTCCGTTTTTTTTTTTCACTTTTTTTTTTCTTTCCGAGTTCCTGTTCTTTCCTTCTCACTCACTTCATGTTTCGTCTTTCACAGTTAATCAAACGATTTAACAACAATCAACATCAGCACGAAACTATGTGGAGCACCCGGGAACCAATGGACCTTTTACGACATCTCCTCTCCCTTTTTACGACACCGACCGCGGCTTCTGACAGATAAAACAGGATGGCCGCCTGTCGCCGTGACAAGGCAATTTTATGTCCATACGGGTGTGAACGACTGAGCACCTTCTCAGAATGCGTACCAATGCCGTTTGAAACTGCCATTGTGGAGGGGTTTGCTACCCACCAGGCCGTGGTCTCCAGAGATCCCTGAATCCCCGGACCCCCCGTCTAGAATTTCACGACTGGCTTGGCTCATGTCGCTGCTGAGAGAGATGTCAAACATTTCGCTTTCACCTAAATATGATCGTAAAATTTAGCAGTAGTCTGTACATTGAACTTATTCCCTTAAGTCTAGGATGACTCACTGCAGCTCTGCTGAAGTCTGCACAAACATACGATATGTCATCCATATTCATGAAATGTAACAATTCCATAATACTCCTCTAAACCAACCCATGGAAATAAAGGAAAAAGAAAGCAGGAAATTATTGATATATTCGCACGTCTTGTTAGTGACTTCGATTAAGGCACACGCGTTGTGAATATTACTTGTATTATGTCTTAATTGAATTGTGAGGGAAATGAAACAAGTCTCTCTCTATCTAGCTCCTTCCCTTTGCTTGCACAATGCAGAGAGTTATATCAAAGGGCTGTAAGGTAGAAAATGACTTATCATTGGACTTGATTAACGTAACAAAAGAAACCTAGGATTCAGCACCAGCTGGGCATTTGCCCTTTTGCTCCATGCCATTTAGGCCTGAATGATATTTACATTTTGTTTTTGTTTATCGTTGTTGGTACTTAAGTTACCCAAACGCTTCATTTTGAACTCCTCGGAGACATTCGTGGGTATGAAATGTCCCAAGCATTTCATACTGAGATTTATCAACGCCTCCTCAAACGCAATCGCGGGCATTTCTATGCACCATACTTTTAGATAGTAATAAATAGGGTGTGATTCACGAAGTCCTTCAAAGTCTGTAACGAATGCTTTGAAGGGCTAAGTCAAGCTACAAGCTCATGCTTGGCATACACCACAGCGGTCCAGGCATTTTGCAGCCTTAACTTCAGTTTGTTATTTCCCCTCCCACTGGGAGCATTAACCCGTGTTTCTTGCTGGTGGATGTTTGCCCAGAAAGTTGTTGCAAGAAAATTCATTTTCAAACTATGTCATGAGATGAAAACAGATACATGAAGAGAATACATGAGGAAATGTAGAATGAAAACAGGAATCGGAGGAGGATGACTATGTAAAGAAACTGATCAATTTTTATCAACTCTGGGCATTCCTATCTCAGCCAGAGTAGCCTCATCAAATATTTGGGTCATGTACCGCTACTGACCAATTCGTTCCCCATGCACTATGAAACTTAATACAGTGCTTTTACTCAGGCCTGTTACTCTTTCTACAGCGATAATGTGGCAATGTCGCACAGAATCGATTGGAAATTTGAATCTGGCTTTCAGATGAAATCGGGTAATGAAAATATTTTGTGAAAAACTTCTGGAATAATTTCTTTGGAAAGTTTTTGATACATAATAAATAAAGATCTAAACATCACTGCACCAGAAAACTATCAACACTGTGAAGGTATTTTACAGTACTTGGCTCGCCTACTTGACCGAAACATTTTTAAACCCGATGTCAACAAAGCCAACGGACTCGATTTCACCGTGAGTCAGTGAGTCAGTGTTTTAGCAAAGAAAAGGGGATGGAGAAAGGATTAAATAACACCGAATTCGAGCACACCGAACAAAGCGTGATCAACGACCGTGTCTAGTCGTTAGTAGTATTATCAGTGTTTATCTTTGTCTATTAAGGAGGTAGTCTCAAACCAGTTATTACAAAGAATGAATCCTTTCCTTTCAAGTATAGACTTTATAATTAGCTGCCTGCCCCTAAGTTTTGACGAGTTTTGATGTTTTTTCCTTCTACCCACTGCCCAGTCTTACAATATAAATACAATAACCACATTATTCGACAACGACCATCAAAAGGCCAACAGCAAGGCCTTCATTTCTTTGTAATAAATGGTTTTATAATGTGAGACATTGACAGTATTGATAAGACTCATTGGAAAAAATGCTGTGATCACATTTTAAGGAAGAACAGGATTACTGGAGAGGAATAGGACTAGTTTCATTCAATTTACGATGATTATATTATTATATTTGACTTATCCGACTCCGCCGAGACGACGCTTAAATAGATAAGATAGAACATTTTAGTTTTGTTACAAAGTCACTATAGAGAAATATCTATGCTTGCAGTTGTTTTTTTTCAATCTGCTTTTGTCAAAAAAAAAACCCAAAAGATTGCCTCGGAATTGGTCTTCCTGAAACATACAGGTATGATATTAGAGATTTGTTAAGTCGGTAACATTCTTAAATCGCATGCTTAAAAATAAAAAAAAGATTGAAAAATGGGAAAGATTGCAATCGCCGACTAAACAAGGACAGATGAAAGTAAACGAACCATAGATTTTCCGCCTCCACATTAGGTCAAGATCCAGCATCTTTTTTAAAGTGTTACTTTGAGAGCAGATTAGACGTCCGACATGTATCCAACTGTCTTGTATTTCCAGATGGACCATGTAACTTTGTGTTTAGCTTGTCTTCAGTGAGCAAGGGTTGTATTACGATAATCATAGCTGTAACTTTTACAATGTTTATAGAGTTTGTAGAGTTCCAAGTGCAGATTTGTTTAAGTGCATTTCCACATAGTCTGAGACTGAAGAATTTTCGCAGGCACTGGTAAATGTGAATCCTACATCACTTTTGATTGCGACGACGTGCATTGCTTTGTTTCTGCTCAAATGGATTGGTGTTTCAACGGAAAAAAAAACATAAAAGAAAAAGAATCAAACAATGAATGATGAAGTGAAACGGACAATGTATGGAAACACTTAAACAATGATGTTGCTATCCTGGGGTATTTACATACGCCGCTCAGTGAAATAACCAGTTATGACAATTCGTGAAGGATGAGATAAACTGATGAACATTTAAAAAAGTTTTTCATGGGTGTATGGCAACCAGCCAGTTAGCCAGCAAGTTAGATCTGTACAAGGTTTACTAGTGCAGGACAAAAATTAAGACACAGTAAATAAGAATCATTTTTGTCCAACATTACACGTTAACTCACTCCTCGTCCATCCCTCCGTCCCGTCCATCTATTCAAAAGTCGATGATAATTTGAAAAGAACGCGCATAATAATCCCAAGTGAAGGGGGTAGGGGTTAACTCAAATGTTCTTGTATTTATCCCTTTCTGCTCGCCAATTTTTTTAAAGACTGCGAAATAGGTTCACGTTTCTGTGTTATAGATCGTTCAGATACATAATGATATTGTTCAAGGTGGAGGTTGCCATGTGCACACCATATGGCAGGCAATGTTTCCTGAAATATCTTTTAATAATTAAATCGATGAATATATTTTTTCTTGGCATAACGGAATATCGGGTTGTTTTGGTTTTTTTTTTAGCATTTTCACTCTACTCGATGATGTAAAAATCACGACCGATACTTTGAGGTATCCATACCAGTTTAACCGATTACAATACATTTTAAACGGTTGTCATGTCCATAGTTGCTGGATTTATTCTGGGTAACCGGTCGAGTGATTCTTCTCATATCATAAGCTTTCAGACAAANCCCCCAGCCCTTCCAATCGCCTTTTTGTCCCACATCCTGCCAAAAATCGAATAATAAGTGTCAGTCAGAATTTTTTTAAACATTAGGCAACGTACAAGAGGGTGTCTGCCAAACGTAGCTTTCTGACATTCTAATGTTTGTATCATTGACATAGGCTTAGCCTAGTCTTTTGTCACGGGATAAATCATAATCGATTGCTTCAAAGGGCACAAGTTCAATTATGTAGGGGATTGCAGAAGATGAGTTGAATGATGCAAAAAATATTGACTTAAAATAAATATGATAGATACCCTGGCAGCCAAGTTCATTACAACTTCATGATCAATTCAGAAAGGTACACCAGGCCTATAGGGAGGTCTTTATGGATCGAAAATTTTCCGATAACACTCGCGTAGGGGGTTATTGTGACTCAGAAACCGAGGATGGGATGTTGATCTATAGTGGTTTACAAAATGAACTCAGAAGCATACGAAAAGCAGCGGCTGAACAAATCTGAAAACAAAGATGCAGAATGTAGAGAAATTTAAAAAAAGGAAAACAAAGACACTGTAGGGGTAAATGACAATAAAATTGTTCCTGTTCCACTCTTTCGTAGTTCACAAAACACATGCATCGTGTCCCAAGAGGAACTTTCCCGGTGTAGTGTACACGTATATTTGTAGCACATGTTAAAGCAAAGTATTTGATGTCCGTAGCACATGTTAAAGCAAAGTATTTGACGTCGATGGAAAGATAATTCTTCAACATTTTAAACCTTTAAAGCTAAATACTCTGTGTCATTTTCTGTTTTCTGAATAGAAAATTTTCAGTTACTCCCTTATACAATATTTCACACTGCCGTAATAAAGCAGCTAGGCAGCGTTCTAGTTTGATTGAAATTGTTCAAACTCAAAAGTCATTTTGATAAACTCATCCTAAAATATATATAAAATCGCCTTTAAAGCCAACAATCTGATAAAATGTAAACAAAATTCCAGACAATATAGAGTGTCCGCATTTAATGTGAAGGTAAGAAGACAGCCACAATAGATAAAATTGTCGCCCGCCTTTGGACTTTGACTGCAGACAACTCAGAGAGTTGTTTTGACGCTGATTCACTGAACTTCAGCGTTTCGTATATCAGTGCATAAATCTTGAGAGCCTTTGCATCTGTTTCCACATATAAAATTCAAATTCAGCTCAAGCAGACGGCTGAACACAAGGCAATAAGATCGGAAACCGCAAACCGTGTGTTCTCAAATGAGATGCACTCTGTAGTTTCAGGGCATGTGTGTGCGTGCCCTCTATTTTATTTTATTTATTTATGTGTGTGTGTTTTGCGTCTCTGTATGTTATGCTCGTCATACTCTAATTGCTATGCTTTATCTGCATCGTTTGCTCATGTGTATACTATGTATAATCTGTGCTAATAAAGTTACTGTTATCGTTATTGTTATTGTGAACAAACAGAACATGTAATTCTGAGCTTCAGAGCAACAGAAAATCGTAGAAAAATTAAGTTACCATTCAACATTGTATCGCTCATGCTGTCTTCACTGATTTCTTTTGTATGTTACGTTTGCAGTGATATAGCCATTTAACAGAGTTACTCATTAAAAAAAAACCAACACACTACATTCATGAAACTGGACGCCTAATCCACCGTTGCATTTTATAGAAACTGCAATTCCAGGTTGCATTTTCTTGCCACAAACATCCAACTGCTGTGTATTATTATTATACACGAATGAGGTATGCATGTATAATGCAATAACTTTCAGGGTTGTTTTATTTTTTCAAAAGGTAGTTGCACATATCGTAATAATGCCGGAAATTTGTGAAGCATTGTGGTTACATGATCAGAGCGCGGACCTAGAGTTCCTAGGTCAGGAGTTGATTTATTGGCAATGTCATCGCCCAGAAGTGGGCCACAGCAAAAGCATTAATCTGGTGGTGGTCAGCCATGAATTGACGTACACCCCTGTTGTCAACTTGTGGTATCCCAGATCGCTACGTTGACATAATTTCATCAGTAATTTCCTTTATTTTGTTTAATGGGAATAATTTCAAATACCGCTAACCTTTTTTATGTCACATTTCATGGTACATGATAATCTTGTAGTTCTGCTAGCATGGACAGTCCAAAAAGGACAGTGGGAGGCTAAAATTTGATTCTCTGCAAGATCTACATGGTGATCTTGCATTATCATATTATCATTATGGTGCAGTAGCAATATAATGAACCGGCGTGCACTCCCCTCACTAGATTTACGGGTTCACCCGTCGATACGAAGCTCAACAGCTTCACACTGTATGGCGTCATCAATGAATGGAAAGCTGAATTCGAAAATTAGACCGCATCCGTGGAAAAAAGGCGAAATTAGGGAAACGGCGAATCTTGCATCTTTGGGGAGTAGACTTTGATACTAAAGCTCTTCTATCGAATGTTATACAGACTGATGTTTTTGATCGGATAGTACTTACAGCGTGCAACATTTGTGATGCTTGTTGTTTGTTTGGGCTAGTGTCCCCTCCCCCCCACTTTCTTTGCTATACGGTCATACGGTCCTGGACCGCGGCTCCGGTCCTTCATGATTCGAGAATGTTGCAGTTAGTAGCGGCTGACCTTGTTGGGATCAGTTGGTTTTTTTCTCTCTTTTAACTAGGTCGGCAGCGCGTTACTGCTGACTGTCTAGTGTCAAGGTCAGCTCGACTGTATAGTGCTGTGAGTAAACGCAGTATTAGCCTCCCGAAGGTTCGGGTGGGATGCTTTGAGTGAACGCAGTATTAGCCCTCCCGAGAGTTCGAGTGGGACCGCGATCAACATATCTTGATTCTAATTAGTCTAGAAGTTGCTGTTCGTACCTTCTAGACTAGCATGTTTGTTTGGGCGCATCATATGATGATGACGTCATTTATTCCAGAATTTCTACTGAAATTATTATAAAAGGCACGAGAGTGAGAGAGTTGAGAGGACTGGCTGTGTTGTTCTGTGCATTGTGAATTATTTGCTGGTTACACCTTGTTACCAATAAAGAAGTATTCTGTTTCCTGCACAGCGGACTTGGTTTGTGAATTAAAGTAGCAACGACAGTGGCATTTCTAAGGAGAAACTATCGTATTCAGTGCCTCTTCATTACACGCCAATGCTGACTGACACTTGCTCGCTACATCTGGGGGCTCGTCCGGGATAGGAACTAAAGTGTTTCATCGGATAGGATCAACTGGAGTATTTCGATCGGATCAATTGAAGTGTTTCAACGGGATTGGAACTGAAGTGTTTCAACTACAGACTGTGCAAGGACATCAGAGTACATCGTTACCTACAAGATGTCGGAATTAATCGCAAGGCTTGGACAAGAAGCGGATGCTATCGGACTCGAGGGCACTGAGAGGAAAGAATACATTAAGGAACGGATGAAGGAACATAGAGAGAGAGAAGCGGAACTAGAAAAGGAAAGGCTCCGGATGGAAGCGGAAGAGAAAGCTCGTCAGCATGAACTAGAAAAGCTCCGGATCGAATCAGAAGGGCCGAATGGAAATTCGCAAGAGCCTACATTACCTAGCCAGGCGGCTTCCAAACGGCCGAAGTTACCTGCCTTCCAGGATCGTAAAGACGATTTGGACAGCTGGCTCCTGCGCTTCGAACGGTTTGCGGAGACGGTCAAATGGCCTAAGGACACATGGACGACCTCTCTCTCTGCCTTGCTGACCGGAAGGGCTTTGGACTGTTTCTGTCCTTTCTCTGTGGATGACGCCAAGGATTATGATAGTCAAAGGAGGCCCTTCAAAAGAGGTACAACTTAACAGAAGACGGCTACCGGCTCATGTTCCGACAGCCCAGGCCCGAAGATGGAGAGAATGTTGGCATGTTCATCACAAGAATTAAAACGTACCTAAATCGGTGGGTGAAGCTATCAAAGACAGAAGAAACCTTCGACGGCATAAGGGATCTCTTCATCAAGGAGCAGTTCATGGATGCATGCCCCTCCGATTTGGCTACCCACGTCAGAGAAAAGAAGCTGTAAATACCCTACCCGACGCGATCAATACAGCTGAGGCATTCCTAGTGGCAAGCAACAGGCAGCTGAGGGACAGTACCAAGCAACAGAGCCAACCAGCAAGGGCGAGGCCTAATGGCAACACAGGGAATACTCCACAGGTGTGCCAATTTTGCCAGAGGCCGGGGCATAAGGCAGCGGATTGCTACAAGAAGGCAAGTGACAAGAGCAAGGGCGAGATGAAGTGCTACGCCTGCGGGAAACTAGGCCATACAGCAAAAAGGTGCCCATCCCAGACGGACTTGTGTAACCGGGTGGAAAGGCATATCTCAGTATAGTATTCTTTCTCTTATATTTTAAGGGGGAGGAAGGTAAGCTTAGTCTGATAATTTTTCAGATGTTACATATTATTTTAAGGAAGTGTGTCACCAGGGATTTTCCCAAATTACTGTGAACGATCAATTTTGAGAAGATGGGCCGAAAAAACCTACTCTAGAAAATTTCTGTCCCTGCCGAGGATCGAACCAGGGTCTGTCAGCTTGCAAGTCTGAACGTGTTACCACTACATTACAGGGACGCTGACTTCACAGCAATTCACTGCCTGAATTGGTCCCTAACTTCCACGTGCGAACTTAGTGTTCACCCGTGACCCAAACACACTTCCCGACTGCTGGGTTAGGTGTTTATCACGTTCAAACTTAGCTTGCCACGCCCCCTATCCATTGTTATAATATACGAGGTAGATATAGAATAGATATCGCCTATTTCAAGTCGACATGGTATTACAATAACTGTGTAACCTGATTTCTGTTTGATGTTTTCCTTTAACATTTACAACGTGTGACCACTCCCTCCCCGTCTAAGTGGTCGTGCGACTCTACTCCTTAGCCCACGGGCAATGAGACACAGTTATGATTGTTGATAGTTATCTTCATCAATAGCTGTAATGCTCATATTAGAAGCAATGATGGATCTGAAAAAGAGAGATAACAATTTTATGGGAGCCATGTCTTCAAACATGAGCATGTGGATTAACTAGACTGAACTCGACTATTTAATGTGAGCTCAAGGCGAAAGAGTGATGTTCAAGTTTAAAACCTGAGGTGGTGTCTGCCATCATCCCAAACACATCCTCCACAGAAACCTCACCCCACCCACCTCCTATCCCCCCAGCAGCCCCCGCTATTTATTTTAATTTGTTCAATCATGACATTAAGCTTTACTCAGACGTGGACAATGCTGTTTCAACTCCATTTGGTAACTCTGTATCACTTTAAGAACACAGAAAATAATACCTGAACCCACTAATTTCTTGAGTTGCCATAAAATAATTATACTCCTTAAAGGCGCCTCCATGCGATCACCCCGGGGCAGTGTGCTGACCTCTTCAATAAGTACTGTTTTTAATTTTGTCTCTCAGTAGCGATACAGTGCATCATAATGCTATGTCACTATTGCTTCCAATCTGATTTTCCGTGTATGCACTATGCAATGGTTTGTATAGATACATTATTATCTTATGAGAAAGGGCCGCCATTCACAACACTAAAGCATTATGGCAAGCAGTAGGAGTCACTATGAGAGTACAATTATGTCTCTTACTGTGTCATCAACACGGATACTTAACATGTTTATGCTGGAAAACCAACATTCATCGCCATTTATACAAGACAGGCTTTTCTTGCCAAGTTACACTTCATTCATCTAAGTAAAGATCTAGTGGATTTGTTGATTATTCACCTACGTAAATCTTGCTGGTAAAAATTTGTGATTGTTAATGTCGTCAGTATTATTATATCTGTTCGTGCCCTGCATTTAGAGGAATTTATAAATAAGCCAGGAAACTGCAATACAGTCTCGACCAAACGTTAAATGTGAAATGGCGAACTTTAGACTCTTTATACTATGTTCGTGGTAAAAGTTTTCTTTAATCAGTAGTAAAAAATCGCAATTCCAGCTTGATCAAACATTTAGTGCTTTTACAGCATCGTGACGTTAAAGAAAAAATACGAAGTAGCGCTTTGTTGCACTTCGGTTATTGGCATCGGAACTCCCGATAAAGGTATATAACAGATATGAAAGAGAAAATCAAATTACAATGTTGGATCTACGAATGGGATTATCATGACAGAATGACGATCTTTACAAGCCTTAGCTCTAGACAGCTACCAGTAGTTTACTGTTTCCACTGATGAAGCGAGAGAGAGACAAAGAGCTAAAGGTGATAAGATACCAAGTTCATCTAAACGCACAACAGATAAACGCTTGCAATAGGAATTAGTGCTGCCAGTGTGTCTTGTAAGTTATTGTCTCCCCTATTATAGCTATCCCATTCGCAAAAAGCTTTAAAAATGCTTCCCTCTCCATTTTCATCTCCCGCACCCACCGGGCTATTCTGTCCGTCTGTCTGTCTGTCCGCCTGTCAGTCTGTTTGTCTCTCTCTCTCTCTCTCTCTCTCTCTCTCTCTCTCTCTCTCTCTCTCTCTCTCTGCTGGCCTCTTTTTACAACAGCATTGTCCAGAAACGAATACTGTCATGAAGATTACATTCGTGTTTTATGTTTGAAATCATCTGAGTCGGAGTTACTGGTTACTGTTATTTTTCAAGTCATTTTTTTTGCTTTCTCTCATGGGCCTAATGATCTTAACTGTGGCTTGCTCTATTGCATTCGTCACTTCCCTGGCCAGTTTAGAAGCAGAACTATTTCGGGTCAGGGGTTTGAAAGAGATAGGGCCTACCAATGAGTTAACGTTCGTTCTCTGGACATCAATGGGGGTTGGTCAACCGAAAAGAGAGAAATTAGCAAAAAAAAATTTACTTGTCATGGGCTATTAAAAGTAATTTATTTCTAGCTCAGATGCTTTTCTTCATTACTCGTTTGTGGGAATGACCAACGAAAATCAGGACTGCATTGACTGAAATCGATAATACATAGTAATATGTAGCAGAAAATGTGTGCGTTTGTAACCTAAAAGAGGAAAAGATACTTGCATACATGTAAGTAAAGTCAGTGACTGTTCTAAGACTGTAAAAGCACATATGAGCATAACCACTCAACCATGAGCATAAGTTTGACCAAAGACAGATTTACAATGAGCAAATTGTGTTTCTGGTAAGTTTTTTTGCTTAACATAATTCAAGACTGACATAATTATGTCAAGTAAAAATAAAGTTCAGGGCAGGGGGGAAATGGAGCTTCGCTGCTGATTTAAGTTCTGTGTTCTTAAAACTAGGCCTGTGAGTTGGATTAATATAATCTGAGAAGATTTATTTTAAGAAAAAATACTGACAACTGTGAATGGTTTGAAAATAGTTTTAAAACGTGACAAATCTTTTAAGAATATATCCTGACCGATACTCGTCCACCTCCAAGTTGATGATCTGGCCGGGACCAGGGGCGAAGGGTCCATATAATCAATTAATCACTGATTACCAGCCGAAAATGCCGTTGGTCGACCTTGGCCTTCGTGGCAAGTTAGACAAGAACACCGCCGAATCCTATTATTTTATTTGCTCTTTGTCAGGCCTACTCTTACTTTAACCTACATTCAGAACCTGATACCCCTCAAATTTTCTCTGCTCTATTCACTGATTAATAGGGATAAAGAAGAACCTGGACACCCCTACAGTCAAATATGGAGTGGCCTCACAAAAAAACCTCAATGAAAGCAAGGAAATTCCACCGGCTAGTAAAGAAGAGCTGCTAATCAAGGTCTCCGCTTGATTTGTGGCACTTTCACCTATTGCGGTTTAATGTGATGCGGAACAAAAATAACATATTG
>JAWQUT010000009.1:1014710-1029016 GCA_033807755.1 Ellobium chinense | reverse complement strand
TTTACATTCTATTCCTGTTGCCATTTCCTAAGTTCATATATCCAGAGCGATTTCAATCATCATCTTCCGTATAGTGAGCTTTATAACATCGCTGATGTTGTACATGCTGCTGCTGCCGCTTCTGCTGTTGCTGCTGCTGCCCAAACCATTATGTGTCACTTACCGCAGGTATCACAACCATCGCAGAGATAGGACCAGGGGCATGAGGCACCACAGAAGTCACAGTCATCGAAAATCGTGGACGACACTTGATGGAAGGATGGATGGATGGATGGATGGATGGATGGATGGATGGATGGATGGATGGATGGATAAATGGATTGATGGATGGATGGATGGATGGATGGATGGATGGATGGATGGATGGATGGATGGATCAATGGATGGATGGATGGATGGATGAGTGAAGTTATCACTTATCACCTCATAGTGGGGGACTTTTACGAAATTGCAAGAGGATAAATACGATAAAGTTGCGCTCGAGTCCAAGGGCTGATTTTCGGCGATCTTCTGTACCGAATAGTTCTATGTATCAATGGTTTTCTCAGTAAAATCATAAAAATCCTCTGAAAATCCCCCGACCTGTTTTTTTTTTTAAAACATATTTTCTGCAACACTTGCATAACGAAATCATTATTTTACTACTGCGTTTGGTTTTCCTGTTGACATGCTACACTGAAAGGCTGGTACCGAAATCCACAAGAACGATGTAGCGCTTTGTTCTATAGGTGAATCCAGTCGTGGTGGGCCTATGGTAAGTAAAATAGCACACAGCAGAACTTGGACAAGATATAGAAGTTTCTTGCAGTAGTAAATCTACGACGTTTTTGAAGTTCAAGCCTCCAGGAAATGAGGGACACATTGAAGATGCGTTGTTTTTTTTTTTAATCAACGCGTCATTTTGCACTTTGGAGTGCAATCTTTCACGTCCAATCCAAAAAAAGCTGCACTATAACTGCACACCAAAACGTTCAAATAGCAAATCACCTACAAATAAAAATTTAAAATGTGCGAACCCTCTCTCCCCCCCCCCCNTCACTTTCCAAGCCTTAACTGACCAGAGGTTCCTTGTTCGGGGATGATATAGTCGATCTCCAGCACACCTAAATAATATCAGGCTTGAAAAAATTTAATAGTAGAACTAAGAGTGCTTAAAGTGTATGGCACACGATCAAAGTAGTACAGTTTCCACATTAGACCTCTAAGTATGATTTCAGATATTTAAGATATTGTATTCGACATTCAACATCATCATGTGAAGATTGGTGAGATGTAGTTAAATATGGTCGATTATAAATCAATTTAATGTATTCGATTATAATTAATTCAAATATATTCGATAATAATGCATTTTAATATACTCCATTATAAATGTATTTAATATATTCGATTATTAATGCATTCAAATGTATTTAAGTATAACAAACAAAACCCTTGGCCTGAAGCGACACCTCTTGTCAAAGTTTTTTATTATCAGCAGCGTCAGCGGTAACCTTCTCTGGGTGAGACTGCCGCGCTCTCAAGACAGAACTGCAAAACCGTGTCACTTGTCTACGGAAACTGCTTGAAGACGTCCCAAAAAATGCCACTTCCTTTGGCCATGGTTGCTACATATAGTTACATAGACTATATATATATACTTACATAAACGTTTATGGAGCCAAGTAATTGTGAATGTAAGTTACAGCAGGAATTAAAAGCAGTTTGAGAGCTCGCACATTAAACAGCGAAGGAATTCCATTAGTGCATCGGTGCTGAACGCTCTTGCGTTGCGGTCAACATGCAGATTTAATGTAATTCTTACTATAGTCAATAATCCCATCGTTAATGCGCAAATTTTCAAATGACAATAAATAACACCTAACATCGCTTTCATCAGAAATGTCGTTTCTGTCATCACCATTGACAACAGTTGTGACAAGTTTAACAAGTTTAACAAGTTTAACAAGTTTATTTAATAGCTTAATGTACATCATGTACATGAAAGCAGTACAACAGAGGACACAACTTCATACAATACTTGACGAAATATCAGAACATACATGGATATAACGCAAGCGCATAATACAGTGTTACATATTGAACATCCTAAATTATACAGTTTTCAACAAAATTTCCAAAAAATGGGATAATCTTTTCAATTCCATTACATTCTTAGTCCCCATCAGTCTTTTATATTGATACATACTAGATCGCTCAAAATATTTTTTGTCTATATACTTATTCCTTTCAAGTCGAAAGTATGGACATTCTAACAAATAATGACACTCATCACCGATCGAATGCCGGCAAAACATACAAGTTCTTTGGTCTAAAGGTGTATTATTGTATCTGCCTATTTCTACTGGAAATTTGTGATTGGCGGTCCTAAATCGTGTTACTATATGTGTTTGTTTTTTGTTTAAGACAGATAAATAGAATTCAGTATTCCATCCGTCTTTTAAAAGTACATAATTTTTGCCTTTAGTCGAACTGTTACAATCACTATAAATTTGTTGCATAACTTGGTCATGGATGGTTCTTTTCACCGAGGCATTAGTTAGAGGATCAGAGGTTTGCTGTAACCATAAGTAGGTATGGCCAGTTTCGTTTAAAATACTCTCTATTCTTTTCAGCCATACATATTCGAGATCTTTATTCATTCGGTCTTGAGTCATTATATTCAAAAGTTTCACTGATGTTTTATCCGTTTTACCAGTAACTAATCTGGTCCAAAATGTGAACATTCTTTTTTTGACGTTTGCAATAAGTGGTTTTATACCTAATTCGCCATATACCATATAGGAAGGAGTACTCCTTTTCACTCTTAAAAGTTGTTTAAAATATTGCAATCTAAATTGTTCAATCATGCCAATATTTTCGAAACCCCAGATTTCAGCTCCGTACAGTAAGATAGGTTCAATAGTTTTTTCAAATAATTCAACTTGACACTCAGCTGGGATAATTTTTTCACGGCATTTATGTCTTAACCCATACATGGCTTTTCTAGCGCTTGCAATATTGGCCTTCATGGCTTTAATGAATCTACCATTTGTACTAAATTCGACACCAAGATATCTGAAACTATCAACTATTTCAACTGGTTCGTTGTTTAGTGTAAATATATGTTTGCATTTCCGACCAAAACACATTATCTTCGTCTTTGACACATTTACTTTAAGTCTCCATTGTGTGCAATATATGTTATATGAATTAAGTGCAGTTTGCAAGTCTTTCTGGGTAGTGGCGAACAAAACAGTGTCGTCAGCATACATTAATAATAATAACTTCAAGTATGTTTCGGTCTCGTTATAAGTATATGACACTGATGTTCCTTGACAATGAGAATTTTCTAAGAACCGCCTAAGGTCGTTGACATACATGGAAAATAATATTGGGGATAAGTTCTCACCTTCTCTCAAGCCATTCTCGCATTCAAACAGATCAGACATGGTGAGTGCGTACATACTAGAGTCACTCTGTAAGTTCATTGCCACACATGACTTAACATTTTTATAAATAGACATTAAAATCCTTATCATTTGATACCAAGATTCATATGAGACAATTTAAACCACAAACCTTCACGCCATACATTTCCAAAGCATTTTTTGAGGTCAATAAAAGCACAGAAAAGCCTCTTATTTCTCTTCTCTAACAATTCAATGAGGGCATGTAATACAAAAATCCCATCATTGGTTGAATACCCTTCCCTAAACCCAGTCTGCTCTTCTCCTAATAGTTCATGCGTGTTAAGGTAGTCAGTAATCCTATTATTAAGTATAGACGTGAACAACTTTCCCATGCAACTGAGTATGGTTATGGGGCGGTAATTATCTGGGTTCTTTTTTTTCCCCTTTTTCTTTTAAATAGGCATGATAATGCCGATTGTCCATGATTCAGGAATAATTCCGCAAGAATACACAATATTGAAAATTCTCAGATATATTGGGATCATAATATGCTGTGTTGACTTAATATTATATTCATTATATATTTCATCTGTACCACAAGCTTTCTTACATTTTAAACATTTAATGGCTCTCTTTATTTCTGCTTCGCTTATGGCACTGTCCAGCTCCTCATTGGCAGTTTGTATAACATTGGCATTTTGGTTAATTTCATCCGTTCTTTCGTCTGAGGTCAGCTCCTTTCTATTTAGGGATTGAAAAAAGTCTACAAATTTGGGGAAATCTTCACCTTTGATGTGGTTACAGGGCTTATTCGCTTTATAGTAGTACCAAAAATCTTTCTTATCCTTAGATTGACTCATGAGTCTAATGTCTTTTCTAACTTTATATATGTGATCCCTATATGCCTGCTGAATTTCCTTCTTGTACTCTTTTCCTTTAAGTTTCATATTTTCTTTATCATTTGTGTCCTTGGTACAAGCATACAATCTCCTGGCTTTATTAAATACACTTTTTCTATGTCTACATTTGTCGTTGTACCATGGTTTACTATGTTCGTTCTTGGGAATAACGCTATGTTGCAAATTTCTCTTACCAAATGTCTTATACCCTGCCTGGCGAAACGTTCTTGATATTTTTTCCATAATAGTTGCAATACTTTTAACTTGTTGTTACTTATCAGATGTCGGATCGAACATGTCCAGATCATAAGTAATGTTTCGTATTTCTCTCATGTCAATATTCTCAATAAAGTCACATTCTTTTTCCTTGTCCCATTTTCCAACCCGGTACAGATTTTCCTGTTTACTTTCAAGATTGCCACTCCCAGTGTCTTCAGAAGAATCTATAGTACAAGTTTTAGTATTCACATGGATTGGTCGATGAACATCTGATAGAAGAGGGCTGTAATCATCAACAATCATATTCACAACAAATTCCAGCAAATCTGGTGAACAAACGACATAATCTATAACAGAATCATGAATAGTGGTACACTCTCCAGAACGTAGACCGCATCTTCCATTACAAATAATGGCACCTGTGTTCTGACAACACTCCAGCATAAGTTTACCCCAATTGTTTAAACTATGCTTGTCGTCCGATAGACGAGTCACAGGTAGGGACAATGATTCAATTGCTACTTCAGCAGGACTGCTATCATAAGAACCCTCGAATTCAGTTACAATGATATCTGGTTTATTACCTGTGCGTGCATTAAAATCTCCAAGTAATAGTATATATTTAGACATATTTAGAAAATCAAGAATTTCACTTTCGACATCATGGAATGAATCTGCTGAAGAGTAAGGTGACCCCTCAGGTGCAATATACACCACAGATATGAACACATCATCTTCTGTGTTCAAGACACTTTTGTCAACTCGGCACCATAACGTATAATCGCAGGTGTTTGGTACGATATGGATATGCTTCATCATGTTATTTCTAATGACCATAGCTATCCCACCAGAGGTTCTCCGTTTATTACCCTTTCTTATCTTATGGATAATAGTGAAGCCAGGCAAAGTATCTGTGTCAAAACCATTGCCATTAGGATCAATGTCCATATCATTTACGTAAGTCTCAGCTAAGCATGTAACATCATGGGATGTAATAAACTCGTTGAATTCTTCGTATTTCAACTTTTAAGTCCGCAGACGTTTAAAAAAAGCTATTGACGTATTACAAGTCTTGTCTGTTTCAATTACATTCAAGTTCCCACGGTCAACTTGGTCTACCGGGTCTATTCCGGTTCCAACTATACATGAATGGTTGTCTGTAAGTGAGTAATATGTTATAGGTCGTCCAGCATCGCTTTCATACGCACACTCACACTTCCCACTCTCACAACCTCTTAAATAAGTAACTGGAAGCCTGCTACAGTCATTGTGTTCTCCGGAAAGAAGGTGTCCTCTCCTGTTCCAGGTGGCAGTGGTTTTCCTGGTCTGGTCATTATGTCACTTCTTGATTGGTTGACGTTGGCCGGCTCGGAAGTGGCCGTACTGATCTGTGCTGGCTGTTCGTGGTGGGTTGGCTCCTGGGTGTCCATGGCGTGCTCCGTTTGGTTTGCGGCGTGCGGCTGAACAACTGAACTAGTTTCTCTAGATCCATTCTGCTGCCTCTTATCTGGCAGTAACGTCGTGGACCATTCTCTGTTACGGTAGACAAAACTCTCATCGAGCCTTATTTGCTTGTTGGAGGAATCCACATAATATCTTCCTCTTGTTGTAAGTAACTTGTCCACCACGAGAGCAGCACGTCTGCCTTGTGCTTTCTCCTGTCTCATCAATGGCAGCAACATACGCCGTCTCTCATTGATTTCCCGCGGGTATTGCTCGTGGAGCCCAAATCGTTTTCCAGCAAGCTTAGGCCCACTCTTCCTCACCTCTTCCCTGTCCCTAAAGCTGGAGAATTTAGCCACTATCGGCCTAGTCTTCCCTCGTTGGAATCTCCCCATGCGGTGGGCCCTCTCAAAGGGGATATCTCTCGTGATGCCCAGTTCGTCCCTAATGAAGGTTTTGACTAATTTCTCTGAGTCCTCTTCTGCGCCTGTTTCATCAAGACCTGCGAATATAAGATTGTCTCTCATACCTCTCATCTCATTCTCTATCACTCGTTCTTCAATTTCTTTAATTTTACAATAGTCTTGGTTGAGGTCGACGTTGAGCTTATGGACTTCGTCGCTGAGGTACGTGACTGACTTTTCCATCTCGCCAATAGTTTCTATCTTCTTCTCCATTGCTGTCAGTCGTTTTTCAATCCCCTCTAGCTTCTCCATTTTCTTGGTTAGCAGACCCATCTGGCTCTGAAGGCCAGAAATGGAGTTCAGTAATTGCAAAGCCCAGCGCGGGGGCTCCTCGTCCTGGCTGCCACGTATGTGCACTACATCATCTTGGTTCAGGACAGATCTAGCGTTAGCTTCCGCAAGTGCATGGGTTTTGGTCTGGGAGAGGCTTACTACATGGGATGGGTTGTGCGAAGCAGCGGAGTCTGGATGAGTGTTTAAGGAGCGTGTCGCTTCGAAAGTAGTTTGAGGTAACTGGGCTGTTGGGTGCTCCTGAGGATGGGGGAGTGAAGGGAAATTAACAGGCGTATAAATGTACAACTGTTTATCTTGACAATAATATGGGTACGGCCTTGCACTACGAGGGGTAGTCAGGCACTCAGTGGGTGTGGGGCTGCACTGTATTCCAGTAAGACTGGCACTCTGTACACCACTATCCAGTTGAGTGTAAGTCGGTGGCCTCCCCGGGGTGTAGTTTGGTCCTCCAGATGCGCCCATGACGGCTACGTGAGGGGAACTCGGCGGTGGCCCATTCCAAGAGGGGGGAGGAGACTCATGGGATTTCTCCATACTATCACTCTCTACACCTGCTCTTGTTCTGGTTTTTTTCCCCGATTTTTTTGTAGTTTTTTCTTCTGAAGACGGTGTCAGTGACTGCTTACGCTTTTTGTTACTCTTCCCCATGCACAGTTGAGTTGTTGGCAGTGTGTGTCACTGTTCCCGTTAGCCTGAGGACTAAGGTTGTAGCTGAGGGCGGGATGGGCTGTGAGTTCAGTCCGTGCTGACGGCCTTTCGAGGTTAAACCGTGGTATCTGATGTTTCTATTGCGGGCGGGGCGGGCAGTGATTTCATCGAGCGATCGTTCCCCTAGGGTTGACTTCTGTGACTCGAAAATAGGTAAACTCGGTCTGTAGACCGCTAATGGAGTGGGAACTGCCTCTAGAGGGGCAGATTTGGGCCGGACGATAGGTCACCTGGTAGCAGAGTACTAAATATACAACTTATATGACGTCTGAGCATGCAGTCCCTCCTTCCAAGCAAAATATTCACATCAATCGAATATGCAAACTAAACACACTGTGCGCTTGCGTCGCCATCTTCAAGATACATTCCGCTTTGTTAGTGATAAAAAGATTCTCTCTACACTGCTTTTGATTTTTTTGGCATTCTAAATTTTGTTTCAGTATTAAGTCGCACGCATACGCACACACATACATACAGCCAGACAGACAGACAGACAAACACACGCACACACATACACACACACACACACACACACACACACACAGAAACACACACACACACACACAGAAACACACACATACACAGAAACACACGCACACACTTACGCACACAGGCACATTTACCTACTTACAAACACACACACACACACACACACACACACACACACACACACACACACACACACGTACACACATATACGCAAGCATTACCACAGCATACATGTACGCTGCTTGCATGCACGCGCTGGAACAAGGTTATATTTCTTTTTTCTCATTATTTGTTTAAAAAGTTATAATTTAAATAAACATAAAAATATATTTAAGAAAGGCAGTTAGACTAGTGGCTGGCAATCTCTGCCAGAAAGCACAAGATGTCACATCTTTTTCTGTGTCAATTTTTTGCCGCTGTGAATTGTCTACCGGGTAGCTTTCTTTTTTTTTTTTTTAATAAAGGCAAAATGTCATGTGACTATTTTCCATATGACTTCTTTTTCCGAGCACTATCTGGAGCACTGGTATAATCGACAGTTAAGTCACAAGCCACGTCTCTACAATCAACGATGAAAATCTAATCAAGAGTCATACACCATACAGAAGTCGTAACAACGCAAGCAATATACAGATTCGCAGGATAAAACAAGAAGAAATCCAGTCCAGACATCTACTCGTAAATTTATACGTTCAACAAGGTTCAAATGAGTACTAAGATCGGGCTTGTATATTTTGACGTGTGTGTACTTTCTCGAATTATTATGATTGCTCAGAGACAGCAATTTTACAAAAAAAATAATAACTAGACCATAGATCTAGACTAGAAATGCAAGTCTCAAATAAACAAAAATGAGCACTCTAAGCAATAATTTAATTTACGTAATTATGCCCTTGCGGCCTTGTGTGTTTGCAGTCGCGTTCGGGTATTATTGGGAATCTTTATTCAAATCTATCGTGTCGCTAGGGGACAGTAATGTTCCAGAAAGATCGGCATCCGGTTTCATATATTAATATGCCCTCTTCCGATCCTAGTTTAGACCGATATGCTCCATCAAGTCATGTATGCGAATGAGCATGAATGTTTGAGATTACTAAGACACCTGGGCATCTCATGAAAAAGAAATAATGGCAGCGAAAGCAGTCAAGTGTTCAGCAGTTCAACGGTACAATCTGGACAATCCTAACAGATAAAAGCAACTAAGATAATTATGGTACTTTCTTTTGATTTAAGACCTAGATCTAGTTTAAATCTGGATGGTTATCTATAAAACGCAAACACCTGAATAGAGTGAAAACTTTCACTGATTGGCAGAAGAGAGAAGTCACCATTCAGCCATCGTGACACCCAATGAAATCAACAGGTCTATGTTAACATACAGCATCCAACACTGTGATAATAAATTTGGCCTAGATCTAGTCTAATAGCAGACTATTGAACAAACCCCATCGATATCTAGATCTACACTAGACAGGCTAATCTAAATGAGTTTAGGCTACAGACAATAGAACCGTCAAAAAAAAAAATGGAATAGAAAGCTTCAACAGCAAACAAAACCACATTACATATCACCACTTACTTCTAAGTCTATTCACAGCAACAAAATCAACTCACATCGCAAAGCACACCGCTGATGCCCTGATGGATTTGTTCTGGATGAGATTTCAGAAAGCTATTCCAGTTCTAAACTAAGGCCTGACCTTTACCACTAGCATGTTCCATTCTGCCGCTAACTACCTATTCTGTGATTTTGAATTTGAGGCAAATTAAATATGTTCATTACGTTTCGAACATTACTGCACACTTTGGACATGTTTGATTGCGATCCAGCGTTTTTATAGTTCTGAATGTGTTCTTTGTTTTCTTTGACGTAGTGCTGGCTTTATGTCTGGAAGTAGCTGTTTTGCAGCCTCATTTTTCGCTTATTTACACTCCGAAAACATGTGATACTGTAGTTGGTGGTTTCACTGGCAAGCTCGTACGTGCAAATGTTGGTGAATGACATAGGGCTGACCTACAGCACAGTAATTATGAGTAACCCCATAGTTTAGATTTCAAGCTCCTGCGTTAATTTTACTCTCATGTATAATGTCAACATATGTGCCATTTTTTTTTTAATACCCGATCGATAATTTTAATTCACACGCTTCTAAGTGTTATGTAGTTATTTACAACATTACTATCTCCTAAACCACACCTCCACTTGGTCTAATTCTACCTCTGTGAATGGGGGACTTTGACTTAATTGCAAGGGGCGACAAGAGTCTATGAGATGTTTTGCTGCGATCGTTAGTACCGAATAGTTGTAAATATGGATCACGGATTATTTCAGTTACGAGCTGAAAATCGCATGAAAGATCTATGGGCCGTTTTTGTTTGTTTTAATAATTTCTTTAGTTCCTGTAAGACGTGCCTAACAAAACTAACACAGATGTATTTGGTGCTCCTGTGGACATACTAGACTGAAGGGTTGATACCAAAACCTACCGTAACAACTTAGCTCCTTTCCTTTGGGTAGATGAAGCTACCACTTTGTAAGCCTGTGACAAAATGGCACACATGAGTACTTGGGCATACTAAAAAAAAACAAAAAAAACTATTCTTGCAGTTGGAGATCTGCAATTCCTTCGATGTGCCAGTCCCAAAGAAGTGTAGTACACATTTAAGAACCTATTTTCATTCAACGCACCATTTTGCTCTTTGGCGCCCAATATTCAACTTCCAATTCGAAGTGAACTGCACCATAATTGAACACCAAAGCGTTCCAGTATAAGTAAGCGGTTAGTAAATGGGATATGAAAGAATTATTTAATTGTATGACCTCCCTCCCTCCCCCCTCCCCCATTTTCAAATAAAACAAAAACAGCGGAAGTTGCAGATTTGAGGAACGGACAACCATAATCGTGTAATCGATGCTCTAGTAAACCATAATGATACTCGATTCGGAAAACTTAAATAACAGAACTAAGATCTGTTTGGTTTGAAAGTATTAACGGCCCGTACTCAGTGAATGCCACGTTATCTAGGTGTTAATCCACATCCATATTGACTCTCTAAGTATGATTTGATATATTATCCTTGCGGCAGAAAAAAAAAAACAACTCCCCAATTTTAAGGTTCAAAAGGATGCACTGGACAAATGTTCACAAGTTTGTCGGCTTAAAATGTAAATTTTAGATGGTGAACGCTTCTCACAAATTGCTCACGATACAGTATTTCGTTGCATAGTGCTCCTGCAAAATAGCCTTTTTGCGTTTGACTGGCTATTTTCTGGTATAAAAATGGTTCAAACTTTTTCTGATTGCATTTGGGTCCCAACCAAGTTAAAAAAAAAAAAAAGTTTTCGTGGCTCATGTCACTTTATTTCCACAATTCAATCATGCCTAGATTGAGCGCAGAGGAAGCACCGGGGATGCTGGAGGTCGGTATTTCACGGCGGCGTGGGACACAACTGTTCCACTGTGACCACTGGACTATTGGTAGCCTTGTGGAACGTTTACAGCCACTGGAACCGTTCGAGATAGAGCGCGCAGTGGTGCTCCACGTGTTACAGATGACAGGACGTATAGCTTATTGTTAGTACACCTTTGAGAAATCGCTTCCATACTGCGGTTACCACTTCGAGGAGCATCCAGAGAAGACGTGATAGTGATAATATGAGTGAACGCACAATTCGACGGAGCCTTAGCGTCCAAGGACTCTCAAATCGCAGACCTTATATATAGGGGCCCTATGTTGACTGCACCGCGTTGTCAAGCGTGTCTGCAGTGGTCAAATCAACATTCGGGAGTACCATTAGTACATACCATAGAAGTGCTCTTTA
Organism: Ellobium chinense; assembly: GCA_033807755.1. Lineage (NCBI taxonomy): Eukaryota > Metazoa > Mollusca > Gastropoda > Ellobiida > Ellobiidae > Ellobium > Ellobium chinense. Next base: position 1,017,285 of record JAWQUT010000009.1, on the reverse strand, counting down.
TTTTGTTGACGGACATGTCGATGCAACAACGTACAGAAACGAAGTTCTGCCAGATCTGGCGTTACCCCTGCTTAATGCCCACCAAAATCTCCACATTTTTTAATAAGACAACGCAAGGGCACACACTGCACCTGCTTGTTTGGCCTTTTTTGGACATCTGCAGTTTGCATTGCTACGGTGGCCAGCATATTCACCAGATTTGGGATGAGATGGGACGTCGAGTCTAAAATCGCAATGATGTAAAGGTCAAATTCGTGTTGTTCTGACTCAAGAATAAAGCAGCTTGTCACAACAATCAATTATGAGGCTGACAAGATCAATGCAAAGATAAATTCGTGCTTGCATTGACGCCAGATGTGGCCATATTCCATTCTAAACTTTTCAAAAAAGGGAAAATAAGCGTTTTATCACAATAAACAGTAATTCTCCAAATCAATTCTTTTATAATATTTGTTTGAGTTAGCAAACTTTTTAAAGTATATATTCACAAAATCTTAATATGATCTGGCTATTTTTATAGGAGGTCTGGGTCATTTACTAGGTGGGGAGTTTCTTCTGTCGCTGACATGGATTCAACTTTCAACATCATAACGTAGTGATAAGTTTAAGGATTTAATTCTAAGTATGATCTGATATATTACTAGCACTACATTCAACTTTCAGTGCCATCATGTAGTGATAGTTTTAAGATATTTTAATATATTCGATTATAATAACACTACGCCACATGTTGCTGTTAGAGGAGATAATGTCAAAGTCTTTCATTGTCACGACAATCTACTTTATGTGTGAAGATATCGACCGCAGCACTCCTTTCGAATTTAATAGCATTACGTAGACAGCAGATATACAGTAAAAAAAATAACAGTTTCAAACTCGAAAATACAAACATTAATAACATTTCCAACAAAATATCGTGAACTACAACATTGTTCAGTCGAGACAACACTAGATTAGTTCACATTTCATCCAACCTTACCCCTCACCCTCTTCCCCAACACACGCATACACATACACATAACACATACCTATCCATTCCCCTCCTCGTCTCTTACTATTTCTAGGCAAATAAGAAACAATGCCGGGTTATCCCTAACCTACAATCCTACAATATTATCTTAATACATATTTCTTTAGATCCCCTTGAAACTCACTCTATAAAAATGTAAATCGAAAGTCCGTTCAGAAACTCATATTCCACTGGATATCGATTTCTCAAAAATTGTCTGATAGAATTACTTGGAAATTTACATGTGAGATGTGTAGATTGATGACCTTAAATAAGTTGTAGATTGAATCAGAGAAGCTGCCCCCTTTTTGACTTTGCTTATTGTCGCTTAGGAAAAACTGACAAAACATAAACATTTTGGTCGCAAGAATTAAAATTTACATCACCATGAAATCAGCCTAGGTTACAAAAATCCGGAGGCGTGTAAATCATAGGGCTCCTAAACATTAGCTTTAACATTTCACAGTGGGGCATGAGTTTCCGAACGGCATTTAGATTAAAGCCTACTATTGCTCTAACTTCTCACCAGCAAGTTCCTTTCCGCCTTCGAAATCATGTAAATCCGTTTTGGGTGCGTTGCAATATATTCATTATCATTCGATTTGCTTTGGAGTGAGAAATGGATGATTCTATGGATGAGGCATTATAAATTTAAATAAAACATTTCCTCTAACCTCCTTGTTTGTCTGTAACACTAACAATCTAATAATCTTGTTTTAAATTCAGTCAGGAAAGAGGACTGGTTTTCGACTTCTGATCCAACCAAAAGTAGCCAAATCCCTCTCGATACAAAGGTCCACTAAGATAGCAGCCCATGTAACTGATTCTGGGATCGAAATTGACATGCTGTTCAGTTCTTTATAAACTTGTTTCACGGAATTATTTCTGTGAAAAAACACTTTCATTTTGAAGTCTGGCGTGAGTTCGTTTTTTTTAAAATTATTTTTAATGCGCGTTATGTGCTGATTCTACTTATTCGTTAATTCTTTAAGATAAAAAAACTTGAGCTGGACAATATAAATCCCAAGCACTTATAATGTGTTTTGTTAATGTATCATATTATATTAATGTAAATGTGTTATATTATATACCCGTATTTCCAAACATCGGATTTACCTTTCTCTCTTCTCTTTTGAAAACCATGATTTTTGTCTTACTTGTATTGACGGTTAGATCCCAAAATGCGTCTCAATGAAACTTGCCTGCATTACTCAAGTCGGTCACTTATCTGCTGTAACGGAAAGTCGCAATAATTTCGAAAGATGTTTTTTTTTTCTATGGTTTCCAGGAGTTTTAGAAGAACGTATCAACGTATGTCCTAAAATGCCCACTAAATTTTACTGATATATGTTCAAAGTGATACTGATTTACAGTGGTATCAGCGGCGCAGTATCCGGTGATCTTATTGCATAAGTTATTATTGCAACATCCATCCATATTTTTGCATATTTTCTTGTTTCTCCCTCCATCTTTCTATCTTGTGTGTGTGTGTGTGTGTGTGTGTGTGTGTGTGTGTGTGTGTGTGTGTGTGTGTGTGTGTGTGTGTGTGTGTGTGTGTGTGTCTGT
>JAWQUT010000009.1:949987-980577 GCA_033807755.1 Ellobium chinense | reverse complement strand
GGGATTAGAATGAAATTATATAATAATGATAATAATAAAGATAATTTATATAGCGCCTCACCCCCGAAAAGCTCGAGGCGCTTTACATCGCATACATTTCTTTTAGACACCAGCCATATTACAAGCATAAACATACACACTCGCACACATACTTATTGCATAATATAGACATACATTTCAAAAATATTCTTGATACAGCAAGCATTCCAAGTACGGACTGCAGCAGCTACTCTGGCAAATACTTTACAAATAGATGTGTTTTTTACTGGCATTTGAATGATTGGAAGAATTTCTGATATTTTCTGGCAGTGAATTCCCAGAATAACGGAAGGCCCTATCACCATACTTCCTTAAATTAGATCGAGGTACAGATAGCTGATTTTAAATTTTTGGATCTTAATTTAGTTTCTTAATTGTGTATATGGGCAAAGTACATCTACCAGGTATGATAGTGCAGATGACTCCTGGGCTCGAAAACAGAGCGTTGCCACTTTATACTCAATCCTAGCTTTTACAGGTAGCCAGTGTAATGTTCTAAGAAGAGGAAGGCTGTGGTGGACTTTTGATGTTTTAAGTGCTAATCGCACCGCATTGTTCTGAATCCTCTGAAGTTTATTTAGCTTATCCTCTGGCAATCCTGTTAACAGTGAATTACAGTGATCCAGCCGTGGTAGTATAAAAGCTGAATAAGAGTTTTAACAGCATCCATTGAGAGATAGCGTGCTATGCGCCCTATTCTTCTAAGTTCAAAACATGATGTTCTAGTAAACTGATTTACCTGGTTCTCCATTGATAAAGGATGAACTGACGGCTCAGAAGAAGCCGTTGAAGCACTTTTTCAGTGGGGTATTTTTATCTTTTACTGATGGCACAAAGCAATACAACTTTGTAAGCAGCAGGGCCAAGAAAAAGTCATTTCCAGCGCAGTTAGAAGTGGCTTCTTATACGGCATTAAAAGTGACCCTTGCGTAACATTTTGGCACGATTTGTTTTCATCACAAGAGAATACTGCTCGAGCCGTCATTGAAGTTACTTGTATAGCGATATGACAAGAAAATGGTATGTTATATGTTCATTCGCAAAATATTTAAAATTGAATTGTTTTTCGCCCTTTACATACGTCCCTTCAGCCCCTTCCCTCCCCCCCCCCCCCCCCNCCCCCTCCAAATAAAAATATACTGGATATCCGTTGGTCATGAAATGCAGACCATCTTTCCTTGCTTCTCTCTTACACCCTCTTCGCTTTTCGTCTTTCTTTTCTCTAAATCCCGTCTTTCCTCTCCGTTCTTTGAGGGCTTCCTAATCCTTGTCCTTCACCTCTCCTCTCGTCATTGCAGGGGCTGTGGGGATGTTGGTTTCGGCCTGGTGTGCGTGTGTGTTTACATTTGCGCGTTTAGATGTATATATATTTATGCTTGTATGTGTGTTAGGTATGATCCTCTTTGTCCCTGAAGGTATGGAGGGTTATGGGGGTTGGGGGAACAACACGGGGCAGCGTAAAATTTTTGATTGAGGAGAATTTCATCATTTAGAAGATGACTGAAATTATGCATTGCAGTTCCGACTGTTGTTACAATGATATTATGGAATAAATATCATTTTTTTTTTAATAATTATGAAAAACGCTCCGTTTGTGCTAATCTGAAATAATCTTGACTTATGTATTGCGTTAAGTACAGGCATGAAACATTCTCAGTGGTTTTCATTAGGTAAGTTGATTTCATTTCTTATTTAAGGAGTGTCAGTTTGGGTTCATGGTCTGTACAATGAAGGATTTGTTATCTATTTAAAGAACACATGAGTTGTTTCATTTTCGAGGGGTGAACCGCCAATAACAACAGCAACAACAAAGACCCATGCTAATGAGCATAAAAGTGTATGTTTACTATATCATCTAAAATCTCCATCTTGGCTGTGGTGTTCATTGTTGCTGATAATGTCGTTAAGGTTGTATATTTTTAACATTTCCTGGCATGGTTTTTCGCGCCAAAAACTTTTTTTTTTCATTTCCAAGTTTAACAAGTTTATTAGACTGTACTGGACGAAATATGGGTGGTCAAAATAACTTTTACCAAATGATCCGTGATCAGTGGGATCGCTTTGATATTTAGTAAAGGGGTGCCAAAATAGTTGGCAATTCATGGCCATCTATTGGTTTTTCGAGTCTTAATAATAACGCTTGGAGCCCGCACGTTTCGCCGACGAAGGTTTTGCCGACGGACTTTTAGCTATTGAACGTTTGTCCGAAGGATGTTTCACCGAACGGCTACTTGGCCATAGGGATGTTTGACCAAAGGACAGTTGAACAACAGTAAAATATAATAAAATTTCTTCACAACTGCAACAAATACAAGAGGTGTTTTCGTATAAATCGAAAAAGTTACCGCTTGACCTGATGCTCTAATCCTGACAATATTTTGATGAAATAAAAATGCCAAAACACAAAATTCTAAACTAAAGGCTTAATAAGTACATGTACTGTGGGATACCTCTTCCGTTAGCTGGACTATAAATCCATTCTTTTGTTGTATTTCTGGTTCTGTCTAAACGAAATTTGTAGTTTTCAATCAGCAAGCAAGGTTTGCCTCTATTGGTAGTAAATGCCTCCATAATACTGTGAAGATTAGTGCGAAAGTAGCAACAGACTCATTAGATTTTTTAAACTGTTGTGCTTTTATACACGGGCTTGTGTCACGTATCTTAGTTTTTTTTAGAAAACTGATATAATGTGTTGGAAATCCGTACACTTGCAGGAACAACAGGCTTTGAAATGACTAATAACGCAAGCTTAAGTAAGTAATAAAGAAAAAAGGTGAAGGATGTGAGTGTTTGTCGTCAGTGTATGCATAAAAGAGTCTAATGAAGAGTCTACGTGTGTTAAATGATGTGTAAAGAGAAGCATGTTGTGAATTCTCTCAACAAACTATTCGTATGTATTGACTTTAGAGAGAAACTCGGCCTCAATTCCGTTGACAAAAACTAAATGTAATCGAAATGTCTTTAAAAAAGACTCGATACCACATTTATAAAATTATGAACATGAACAAAAGAATTTAGTGCGCGCAGAACGGGGAATTTGGGCTACCTGAGTGCGCTCAAATCGGGTAGAATTTGTTCAAATGTGCACGCAAAACGGGTGCACCGAATCTACCAAGATCTGCATTATTTTCATTAAAAAAAAAAAATCGGCTGTGCGATGTTTCATGTTAGCAAACAAGTCGATTACACTTTCGCTGAAATCGCGTCATAAACGTAATCCAAGGAAATATGAATCACTGACTAGCTTCAAAATTGCACAGAAAAAGAGTAAATGTAAAACATGAGAGAATATACATGTGTCACAACCCTTGACCAATCGGACCCCAGAACCCTAGGCTTAGAATTTAAAGACTCGAGCACCCGTTCTAACACTCTATAATTTTAATAAACCTTAGTTATAAACAAATATCTCTCATGGGATTAAAATGAAGTGAGGCATCATGTACGAGTATTATTATATTCTCAAAAGTTTTGATATGCTCTACAGTATTGATACAGTATTTTGTGAAAGTATGAAAAGAGAATTATGAAACATCAAAGGTTTACCGTAGACCTAGTGACGCCAAACGTTGGCGTACTCAACCTGATCTTAGCTCTACGCACGCTTACAAACAAAGCCATCACGTTTTTGTTTGTATTTTAATGCCAACGGAGTATCTACGGCTGACGATAAAAATAGCGCCGTGATTAATTTGGTGCAAAAGTTAAAATCGCATCTCTGTAAGTATAGCACCGTTTATTATCCATACCGCTGTAAGTAATCAGTGCACAACTTTCTCGCCCATATTAATTCATTACAATATTATAGAACGAACCAATTGAGCTATTCATGAGCGAGAATAATGGGCTCTAGCTTGAGCTATTTTTAATGTAAGATTGTCTTTATAAGTCACTGACCTTAGAAATATTGCAGCACATTTTTTTTTTTTTTTTTTNTTTTTTTTTTTTTTTTGTGTTGTTGTTCAGTCCGGCTACGCAAGTTTTTCAGTAGCGAAAATTCTACGAAACCAACTATAAGATCATTTTGCACGAGGACTAGATGAAAACCCCGTGCGTTTGAAATAAAAATTAGAGTATAAAAAATAATGTGGTATCAAATGATATCATAGAGGATGGCTGACTGAGGGAACGGGCCGAGTGGCTCTGCGGAGAATCAACGCAAAGTAAAGCGGACAGATGGGTACAAACATTTTTTAAATAATTTTACAGCAGTGGAATATTAAGAACGCAACTCTTATGCAGCACAAATTTTAATACTGTGGTTATGTCATGGCGCTATTTTTATTATTGCCCTGCCTCACTCCGGCCTAAGTCTCTTTGATTGGTAAAATGCACGGAAAACGAACGGAAAAATAAAGAAAAGAGAAAAGTAAAGGAAGAAAAGAGGAGAGAGAGAGAGAGAAAGAGAGAGAGAGAGAGAGAGAGAGAGAGAGACGGAGGAAACGACAGACTGTAATTCATTATACTCTAATGATCAACATTTATTTATTTATTTATTTATTTATTTATTTATTTATTTATTTATTTATTTATTTAATTTGTGGATGGAGGTGATAATATAGAACGGGAACAGAACACAAATATTGGTTATTACGTTCTCTGCGAATGAACAAAATCTAGTATACCATATTTTAATTACAATGTGCACCGACTGGCATATTTAAATGGCGTTTGTAAGCAGAGCTGATTTTTTAATTATTATAGTATATGTGTATAAGTAAATGGCCAAGATACTGCATCGTTAGCAGAAAGTGGTAGTTACATGATACAGATGACCTACAGTCAATCTTAAAAAGTAAAAAAAAGAAATCAGGATAAGGCCAGGTCCTTAGGAAGATTCAGAGTATCTAAAAACACCTTCGAGACATTTTCTCAAAGATGCATAGTCAGTATGACTGCTTCATGGACATGTCACCGAAAGACAAGAGAGCCAGCTTTAAATCATACGTCTAGATTAATGCACACACACATACACACACACACACACACACACACACACACACACACACACACACACACACACAAACAAAAAACATTAGTTAAATACAAAATCTGCTATATCATATGAAAAAAGTAATAGAAATGGTAGAAAAAAGGAGGTAAACTGAAGATCAACATGCAGCAGCATTATGGGCAGGAAAACACCTCTGACCAAAATAATAATAATATAAAGTTATGTGTCTATTTTGTCCGTGTTCATCTAGACTAGTCTGTCACTGTTTAGGTAGCAAAATCGGCGGTTGGAAAAAGAAAAAGAATAAATAATGGCATTTTGAAATCAATGAAAGAGGAGAAACATGAATACTAAGAAATTCCACTTTTTTAGATCATAATACAGAATTCTTCATGTTTATTTTTTTCTTCAAAAAGCTTTAAAGCAGAAATGGACAAGTTTTACTGCTTTTTTTTCTTTCGTGTTGTTCAGAACGTAGGCATCCTACTGTGTGTGTGTGTGTGTGTGTGTGTGTGTGTGTGTGTGTGTGTGTGTGTGTGTGTGTGTGTGTGTGTGTGTGTGTGTGTGTGTGTGTGTGTGTGGACACCTTAAGTGAAGAAAATATATATTATCAACATTCTTACTATAGAAGGAAACTATGATTCTCAAATTGAAGACATTGTATACTTAGATGATCAATCCTAATGTTTTGGTACTCCTTCACCGTAGCCCCTCGTCCCTTTATACTGAGCCCACCTAAAATGAAATTACAGCCAAATTATAATGTTATTATAACTTAATATCGCTTAGTGCTTTCCCAGTGTTGTTTCCAGGTAATAAGACTTGGCGGAGACATGCCTCCTTAATCGTAAATTTGAGGGGAATTTGTACATTTTAGAGGGATTCTATGTTCTTCTCAAGCAAGCTAACGTTGGAGCGCAGGAAAGAGCGCAGGATCAGGGCACATTCTGTGTATTTTTAAGGGAGGGGAGTGGGATTGGGGAGAGGGGAGAGGGAGATTTCTAAATTTAAGGGCCGAATAGCACGATCCTGCGGGCTGGAGAAAACACTGCTATCCCTCTTGCCTGAGTTCTATCACTGTACTGCTCTGAGCCAAAGGTATATCTTTTGAAGGCAGTGTCTTTTTGATCCAGGGTCTTTCATCTCAGTGTCTCCTGGCCAACAACTTTTCTAAAGTGTTAGCATGAGTAATGTGTTGTTGCAGTTGTTTGTGGTCGTTGGTTTTGTTTTAGTTTTTAGTTTTTTTATTGTTTTGTGCAGCTACTGGTGGTGCTGGTGCTGGTGCTGCTGCTTTTTCTCGTATTCTCTAATACTTCTGACAGCCAAAGATGATTAGGAAGCAATCAGTTAGGTAACACTGACAATTTGGTACCGCTTACAAAATCAAGTATCAATAATAGCTTACCTCCAGTTTCCCACTGGCAGAGCATCGTTAAGTTTTTTTGCCTTTGATTCTCAGCATTGCCTTGTGTACCTTTAAGCCTTTATTTACTCCAGGGATGCACATATAGTTGACAAGTCAGATCAGTTCACACGGTGCACTGAAAGTCCATTCCATAAACATACTGTAACTGGCGACAGATTGTATCAGCACCGCTAATGTTGTTTGATTTTTTTTCTCGTTGGCATAGTCATAAGAACACTGGATCACAGCGAGTATTGCATACACGATGAAGCAACAAAGTCATCACAATTTCCTCTTTGAGTGCATGTCCATGGGACTGCTCCCACCCTGACAGTCTGTCTATATGCATTGCTGTTTGGTGCCACTCGTCATCTTGCTGCCATGCTTATTATTATAAGAATCTCCATTTATCCTTTCGGTCTATGCTGCGTAAATTTCTAGAACACTTCTGTGGTGAATTTGTGCGCTTCATAAATTAACTGTAAATTTCACTGTCTTTTCGCGTTTCTTCTTTCAAAGTCTTTCATTTTCACTTACACATGTTTTTCCATATACCCGAAGTATTTCAGTTCTTACCTCTGGACGAGGTTCATTGCGACTATCTACGCAACCACCATTACATTATGTATACTTGGTAGAACTGTTCTTGATAAACCAAGTTTAAAAAATAACAAAAAAAACCTTCAAGCTCACATCTCTAAAAATGCATGAATACACAAGTGCAGCTGGTTTTACTGGATCGAGGAAATTTGGCAGAGCAGCACAGGGAGGATTAATCTTTCAACAAGAGGTATGCTGTTTCTGTGGTAACACGAGCTAGTTCTATGAACTATATCTTCTATATCTATATTATGTGAGAAGTCGGGAAGTGTGTTAAGGTCACGGGTGAGCACAACGCTCGCACATGGAAGACTGGGAACATATTCAGGCAGTAGGTATTTAAGAATTAAATTGCTGTGAAGTTAGTGTCCCTTAGTGTAGTGGTAACATGTTCTGACTTGCAAGCCGAGAGACCCTGGTTCGATTCCCGACAGGGAATCAGAACAACATGTGGAATACGACGTTATACAGGTATCTTATCAGTTATGAAACAATTCTCGCGCCATTTTGTATTGAGCTGTGTTAGTCTTTTTATCTCGACTATTGTCGTTTAGATTTGCTGTGTGGATCACACTTTTTCTGTAGATAATCCTGTTTTGGTCAGCAGCGTGTCCCTCCTGTCTTCGAATTTGTAGACAATGGACTCTCCCACAGCGGAATGATCTACTAAGTTTTTTTATATTTTCATGCGCATGAAGTCGGTACTGTTGTGGTATCTGGAAACAAGATGCGTTATGAGGCCAAATTCCTCAAATTTGACAGGTTTATTTTAAAGGAACTGGAGTCTTGAAATATCGTTTGGCTTCCCAGTGTTTCTCTCATTTTCACGCTATGTATACATAAAACGACCACAGTAATTACTACACGACGAGCAGAGTAAATGCATGTAAAATGTGTTTTGGTTGTTTTGTTCACATAAATATCCCCTCAGTTTTGCAGATGCAATTTGCTAGTTTATATTTAAAAAAGATTGCCTCGATTTTATATGTTCTTGCTCGAATCGACTTGAAATTTGGCGTGTACTTTCTTTTTGTACCGAACAAGTTCCTTTTATGGATATTTTGTCCATGATGACGGTTTGTTGGGTTTTTTTTGGAGAGGGGTGAGCATTGGGAGGAGAGGAGGTCTAAGGTCTAATTTCATTCTTCGTGAACGTTTACTACGGCCATTGCTAATAACATGCACTGCGACCGGTCAACATCGTCCTTTCACGCCAAAGTGACTATAGCGCGTTGTTGCGGGTTTTCCTGACATAGCACTCTGTTGGTGTGAATCGGCAAAGTTTAGCAATATTATAAACTTGTTTGCCTTGTGAGGTTATTTTTCCACTGAAATCCTCCCAACATTCTGCTAGAGTTGCAAATTTACTGTGGATTGTCTTTGTTTGGTCATTAGCTGTGTACCTCCTGTCTCTTGAAGTTACCGAAAATGTATTTCCGACATCCAAATAACCTGTTTCATGTTTTAAATTGGTATCCAAAAAGATGACGACAAAGTCCTCAAATTTTGCGTCTTTTTTTTTTTTTTGTGTTGTTCAAAGGGAGCTGGCATCAAGAAAAATCAATGGGCGTTTTGGTTAGTTTTGGTTAGTTTTGTTTTTTTTTTCAGCTTAGGCTTTCGGTTTAATTACAGTGACGCGTTTGAACACAGTTATCACCAAAAGAGGAGGTCTCGTAGTTTGCTTTACACAAATGCCGAAAAAATTACAGATGCTCTGACTAAAAATATACATGTAAGTAAATACTGGAAAACGTTCAGAGGAGCGGATTTGCAGGACAGGAAAGTATGTGCGTAGTCATATCTATTCGACTGGATTCTAAAGAAGAAACTAAATAACATTGCTGTGCACCCTTTGTACTCCTCAGTTAATAATAGACTAAGAACATTCAGATTTCATGCACGCAACAGAAATTACTGTAGCCAGGATGTCGTAAAAAATGGTCAGATCTGGAGGGTTAATTCGCAAATTTTGGTCGAAATAGTTTCAAAGGCATTTGAGCCACATAGTCTCGGGAATTTGGATTCCGAGCGCAGTAACCCGATTTTTAGCATTTCCCCTTTTGAAATCTCAGTTATCATGATCAGAGACTTTTGTTACTTTACGAATATGAGGAATCATGTAGAAAATGCATTTTATACTTTTAAAGTAGAGATTAAAATAACACCTGGATGACCTTGGCTGAGGTTCAGATATTTAGTTCTACAAGGAAAAAAAATTATAACACATCTACACTTGGACGGTGAAGATTTGTTTCCTTAGCACGTGGAACTCACTGTGAAAATATTAAGAAATCCATCCATGACAAGAGAGACGATCTTCAAGACTGAGACAAACAGACAGTGCGGAAAGGTTTTTGACGGAGGTCTCAGGGTAGCCGTCGCCTTTAAACCAGCTAAATGTTCGTGCAAATAGTTATTGTTATTGGCGGGAACTGGATTAATGAGGACAGTAAATGTTGCAATAATGATGTCGAATGCTAATAGATGGGCCAGTGTCTTTTTAGCTTCCGTGGGTCCGACTTAATTCCAATGATTCGCAAATTGCGATTGGTAACGGTTATGGCCACAGTCGGCCAGGGTCTGATGGGCTATTATGGGCCAAGGAATGACTATAAAAATACATTACAACCAGATATTAGAGTGTCGAGCCCTGGGCCCAAACTCTTGAGTTAGATTTATGTACATTTTCAGTCGTTTACTCTTACCCCGGCCCACAATTTGCAGCCATTTAGACCAGCCACAACCCACGCTCCTTGATACACATTGAAAGTAATTAACACTGTTCAACCCAACACATTAAGTCTCAGCCCCTTTCCCACCCTACCTATCTTAGATGATATTCCCCTTCACCCTCCCTTCCTCGTTTCCTCTCCTCTGCGTCTTAATGCCCATTAAACCAGAAGCTGGGGTGATGCTTTACATTGTTTCCACATCTTGCTCTATGGCCAGAGTTATCAAACGTGGGTACCGAGTGATGGCTGCAGTTTATGCCAATGTCCTCACATTGTCAGAAGCTTTATGGTTCCTTAACGAGAAGGCTCTAGCTGGCCGTTCCATAAAACGATACAGTAGTTAAACGATCAGTCTTGAAATTAGAAAGTGTTTTAAGAATATTTGTTATTGTAGATCTCAATACACTGCTTTATGCATACTAAGCGATCGTGGATTTCAATGCATTATGTACAGCTCATATCATTACAACTTAATAACGTCTCGCACTAATTATGCAGCGACTCCAATGCGTTTTGATACGGATTATTTTCATAATTACTAACGTTTGAAATTTCGAAGCAAATAATGAACTTCAGCCTCTCCTTCTCTTCGCCTTTTGCCATCTCTTCCTGTTAATACTTGCTCTGTAATATCCAGCACCCGTGATTACTTCCCCTTTACATGCAGCACCTAATTTTGCGAGAGTGCCGTTTACACACCGAAAATAGCGTAGCAATACCAACATACCTCTTTCCTTTCACACATCCAAATGAACAAAGCGTATTTTTTCCTGAAAATATCTTTATTGAATAAGTGATTCTTCCTTCCCTCTCTCCTTTAACTAGTGTGTCACTCACACGTCCGCCAAATTCTTAAATACCCCTTCCAGACCATGTTCCTCTGTCGTAGTCGATGATGATCACTGGTTCAGCTGATGGAGTAATTTTGGGTGTGTGCACCAGAGGCTAGTCAGCCCGATTCCCGAAGGATTTTTTTCTAAAGGTTGCAAAGTGTGGGTGAAAGTTGTATTTGTGCTGCAGCTCTTCCTCCTTGCTGCTTGTTTGTGTTGAGTAAACGTGATTCTCCTGCCTTCCGTTTCAAGAGCTCCACTTCTTATTCCATCGCGCCAGATGAGTCTATCACAGACCAGAGACTTGCCCGTTTCATTGTCAATTTCAAGACTCTTCATAAACCGTTTCAAAGAGTCTTTTGAAACACTTTTTGTGACCACCAAAATATGATCGTTTGCCTTTTCCTAGCTCACCATAGAGGAGTTCTTTTGGCAGGCAATTGACGGGCATGTCGACAGAACGACCAGCCTATCTTACTTGCGTATTTTCGAGAAGGGTAGGAATACTAGGAATCCTTTAGTAGCCCACTACAAATTAACATCTGATTACAAACTTCTGAATAGATGAGGCAGTCTGTGAATTTTCTTACTTGGAGCTACATGGGGCAAAATCCAATAAGGATGTCAATAATTATCACAAGACAATCTATGAAAATCTGACTTCAGGTCAAACTGGTATATTTTTCAAAGTGGCGGATAAACTTTTTTATGACTTATAATTAGTAGTCCTTGTCATTGATTGCTACGAGAACATCGAGGAGTTCTAGACTGTGTTTGCAGTGACATCTTGACAAGAACTGGAAACTGTTGGTCACAAAATTAATTCCTGCCTAACAAACTGAAATCATGTTCAAAACCAGCATCCTCGTTCTTTGAAAGGGATGCGAATCTCCTACCTACAGTACACATGTGTTTGTTATACCTTCATAAGGAAATCGGCTTTTGTATTTAATGAAGTCAGAATACGGCAAGGCATGTGCATAATACTAAAAATATACTCGATAGAATATTTCTTTCTATTCTTCACTTTGAAAAAAAAAAAAGTGCCTGCAGTGAGGATCCCGCACTTTACTCTGGTTCTGAAATCCAGTGTTCTAAACACCGAACTGTCGGATCGTTGAAGTTAAGGCGTTCGCAAACTACAGTATATTGCACAACGAGTAATGAGTGACGCACAGCTGTTGTTTTTACGCGTCCTTAACACGTGTGCCGTGGATAACAGGATCGTGAACGGGATGGGGAGTGTCTAAATTGCCAGCTCACAAATTCACGCATTTTGCTGTAACAATGGCTACATTCAGAAGTAAATTCGCTAATTTAAGTAAAGAACGATGCAACTGTAATGTATTTGTACCTTTAGCACAAAGCACCGGTGCTGAATGCAGCTCTGTGGCGTTCAAGGGCCTTATAACAGAGAAGAATCATTAGAAATTATTGTTGCTTTCTTTTAATCTTAACGTGTAAACCGTGATCCAGTTACTGGTCAAAAATGTTGTAATTACAAAAAGAGAGTGAGAATGCACCACAAACATGTATCCCCTACCCACTATGAGGACCAGTCTATAACATCAACAATCACCAAATGGCTTCCTATGGTGCACTTTCACATCATAATACTCACGGGATACTTGAATGTTTTTCATGCATCCATGAGATATCTCATTACCATGAATGTCTCCATAATTCGGACCCATAAGTTGAAATGTAGATGTTTCTTGAGATATTACTCCAGCCATTTATAGTTCAAGTTATGTGTTGGTGACTCACTGATCATATTGTCCTAGCATGGCAAATGACAGCAGTGACATCTTTATGATGACCTGGCCCTAAATTAGCACTCTACAGATGTCTTCTAGGAATAGTGACAGAAATCTAAGTGTGATAATGCTGCCCCCGTTGATTGGCCAGATCAGTGAAGGATATTTTCTATGTCTAAAAGATAACTTGCGACGAACATAGTCTCCAACTGAAAAAAGATCTCTTAAGAATTTCTCAGTAAGTAGGGATCAGCTATTTCTCGTCTTTTGATGAGCTATAGCACCGGGCAGGATGGAAGCACCGGGCAGGATGGAAGAATACACGATAACTTCCCATAATTATATTTTTTAATGAATCCTCAGATTTTTAGATTGCCTGTTGAAACTTTCAAATCAAATAGCCTGTTGATCTGTCATTTTGGAAGTTATTGGAACTGATTTTTGGAAGGCATAATGGTCTTTAATGACACCTTGCTGACTAAGACATATTTTTAAAACTTTTATTGAAATTTTTTCATCACATCTAGGAGAAACCTCAATCCTTATTTCTGCTTTCCTCGGATATAGGAGAGGAGAAGCCTTAGACAGGTCTCTTCCTCTTGGCAGGACACTGGCTGAACGCCGATAACGTTGCCGGAATAACTTCCCTGAGGTCTCCATCCTTTCCTTATTGAGAACTGCTTTTCATCTTTTAAAACAGCCCTATCCGATTTGATTCGTGAACTCCGAAATTCTGAGCTTTACTTTGCTGAGTGCGCAGTTTGACGTTTCCTGATATCCTGACGGACCGTCGGTGACTAAACCAGTCTTCTTTCTGAATGTAAAAGTTCCCGCAAACTCAAAATAGGTAAGTCGCTCTGAGTGGCTAATTAGCGAGATATGATGGGTGTACGTGACAATTAACAAGCCATGCAGCAGATTCCAACGTCAGGCTGCTGATAATAGGCAATCGGCTATCGATTTATCTTTACATGCTGAGGAAGGGGCATCATCAATTGGCTAAAACAAAAACAAAAATGAAAATTTTCTTAAATCAAGGTTTTCAAACTATCATATTATATTAACAACGCAGCGGTGTGATTTTGCCATCCTCACATGCAAACATCTAGTCTAGATACGCACATGAATCACTCGTGTGCCTGTGTAGATGACCTATATCCATTCACAGGCATGATATACTGAGTTACCTACTAATTCACGCATTTCCTGAAAGCGATTCCTGCTACGTGCTAGCATCAGTGAGATTCTAATGACTCTTCCTCTGCATGCTAAGTGGGGTCTGGCGAGCAGCCATATTGTTTGTCTGTCCGCTTATTTTAACTTCCAGTATTATCTTTTTGATTGGGCGCTAATCCGTGGCGACCACGCTTTGCTGTCTCTGTTGTTTATGTGCGATTTCTGTGTCTTTTCGGAATGTTCGGACTCAAAATTTGTTAGGATTGAAAGTGAAGTGACCAACCGCCAATTGTGCTATTCTTTGGATATTTTTGCTTCTCTGTTGTGGAGTGTCGGTTCAGGTTAATATCGAAGGCCCCAGCTATGAGTCCTTACCATTTAGACTCCATTACAGTTCAGCCATTCTGAGAAGCATGCAACCATCTGAGTACTATTTACAAGTACCAACTTCCACCTGAGATACGCAAACGTAAGCGGGGCAGGAAAGGTAGAGGGCGCAATCGAGTGCGTAAAAGGGCGTATAAACCGTTCTTACCAACTATTGTGCCTGGCAATGCCCGCTCCCTTAATAACAAAATTGATGAATTGTCAGCCAATGCCAGATATATGCATGAGTATCGAGAAGCATCAATGATATGTATCAGTGAGACATGGTTCCACGACTCTGTCACCAATGCAAGTGTTGACATTGATGGATTTATTTTGATTTAATATCTTTCGCTGTGACAGAAACGAAATGTCAAATAAGTCCTGTGCCGGAGGAGTATGCGCTTATATCAACGAAAAATAGTGCCACAGAAATAATACTCAGGTTCAAGAACAAGTTTGTACGCCCAATATTAAACTTTTGTGTCTCAGTCTTCGTCCTTTCTACCTGCCACGTGAGTTTCCAAAAATAACACTTAATGTTGTTTATATACCATCCCAAGCTAGCGTAAAATCCGCCTCTGACACCATCTATGACCTAATTCATGAACAGCAGTCTCGCTCACCAGACGGAGTTGTTTTCATCACGGGGGATTTCAAAACTGCATCCTCGACTCCGCCCTCCCAACGTTCCATCAGCACATTGACATTTTTGACTTATGCTATGGCAATGTTCCTGGAGCCTACAAATGCGTCTCACTGCCACCCGTTGGAGACTCAGATCACAATATGACTCTCCTCCTGCCTCAGTACCGCGCCATGCTGAAAACGACAAGGCCAGTTTAGAAATAGTGACCATCTGGAGTGACGATGAACAGGACAAATTGAGGGGATGTTTCGAATGCACGAACTGGGATGTTTTTAAAGAATCTTGTCCTGATATAAATGAATTGAACGAAACTGTGACTGAATATATTAAATTTTGTGAGAATGTAGTCTCTGTAAAGAAGGAGATCATTTACTATCCAAATAATAAACCATGGGTGACTAAAGAACTAAAACTGCTTCTAAAAGAAAAACATCCAGCTTTCCTATCACAGGATCCAGTGAAATTAAAAGAAATCAATAGGGTCGTAAAAGATAAAATAAGGTCGTGCAAATCTGAATATAAGAAAAAACTTGAAAAGCAGTTCGCTTCAAATGCTTGTGACACCTGGAGCTGTCTCAAATCCATTGTAGGTTATACACCGAAACGTACAAATGTGTGTGTGAGTGATGAGTATGAGTACGTAAATAATTTAAACCAGTTTTATGCTCGCTTTGATCAATATGATTTCCAAGAGCAAATCATTAACGTGACAAAAGCTAATTTGAGTGATGACAAAAATAACGAACCATTTACTATAAATGAGAAAGAGGTCATGGAGGTGTTTCGGGGCGTTAAAGGGAAAAAAGCAAGTGGCCCAGATGGTCTAAAAGGAAAAATAATTAAAATGTGTTCAGACCAGTTCAGTTGTGTGGTATATACACCCACATTTTTAATCTGTCAATGAGTGAGCACGCCATACCATCGATATGGAAATGCTCTGAAATTATTCCTGTCCCGAAGAAGGACAAAGTGTTGGAATTTAATGTATTTAATGGCCCTGACACCTGTAGTCATGAAATGTTTTGAAAAAAATGTCCTTAAAGAAATGAGGAAATATGTTGATGTCTTTCAGGATGCCATGCAATTTGCCTACCGTGACAAGAGAAGTGTTGAAGATGCAATCTTGATATTTTTGGACAACATCTATTTATAGACATATTGACACACCTCTGAACTATTGAAGAATTCTATTCGTAGATTTGTCCTCAGTATTTAATACGATTCAACCTCATATCTTGATTACTAAGTTGAGGAACATGAATGAGTTCTGGAATTTCTTACCAACCGACAGGAATATGTAAAACTCAACATCAAATCACGTCATCTAAACACTAATACCGGTGCTCCTCAAGGATGCGTTTTATCCCCTCGTTTGTTTACGATCTACACAAGTGATTGTAGGGCACACGAGGATAATGTCCATCTTATGAAATTAGCTGATGACTCAACAATACAAGGTCTTATAACATCCGACGAAACATCATACAGATGTGCAATAGAGAAGTTCACCTCACTTTCTACAGCTCAAAAAAACTAAAGAACTCAACAGATTTTCGTATTAAAAAGGAACCCTTGGTGCCAGTTGTAATAAAGAAAGAAATAGTAGAAGAAGTAACAAGCTATAAATATCTTGGTGTAACAATTGATAACCAGCTTGACTGGCATGAGCACACTTCTCTTGTTTCACGCAAAGGCAAATAAACGCTTGCATTTCTTGAGAAAGTTGAAATCATTTCATAATGACAAAACACTTATCTCTCTCTTCTGTAAATCAGCAAAAGAAAAGCGGGAGTACAGGATAAAGATAAGTTATACAGATTGACAAAAAAGGCGGGAAATTTTTCATGTGACGAATTCAGCGACTTAGATACTATGTACGCTAATATCTGCCTTAAGAAAGTAAATAACATCATTAAAGATACATCTTACCCTCTTGCAATGCACATTTCAAAATCAGCATGTCGCGGTAGATACATTCTTCTTAAAGCTAATAGAGAGAGGTATAGATAATCATTTGTACCATCTTCCATCAGACTTCTGCCATCGTCATCATCATCGTCTTCATCACCATTTTTGTTGCTTTAAATAACACTAAGTATGATGGCATTGTCGGTTCTGACCTCCATCTTCCCCTGTCAAAGAATACTGTGGCTTTATGTATGAATGAGTGTGTACGTGTAGCGGGCGTGGTGCACCTTTGTAATTCAGTATATTTTTTTCCCCTTAATTCACGTATGTGAAATGTAATATTGTTAGGAAATACTGTGAAATTGTCATGCAAAGCCTCTGGACAATAAGACATCATCTTATCTTATCTGTCGATGATAATATTCATGACTACTTTGTTGTCTCCAGCATCTCAATGAACGTGACTAACAGAGACATTCAGTTTTATCGCCCCCTCCCCCTCATCACACCTCCTCTCCCTCCCTTCACCACCCAGTCCCACCTCCAAAACAATGAGGAAAGCCCCTGAGATTGGAGGGCATCAGATAAACTGCCTCTGGTCTAAAATCAGTACATTACTGCTCTTTAAAAGCTTGTATATGACGCATGAAATTATAGTTTTTTCTATTCATGATTGGTATGGTATTGCTTCTATCCCATAAAGCATTTTTCACACAACAGTTTTCCATTTTAACTTGACCCCAGTGTAATATTAAGCCAGAATTTTTTCCTGATAGTCATGCATGGAAAGATCGAGTCAAAAGAGTAGAGATTTGGCCAAGATGAATGGCAAATTAATATGAAACGGGAAATAATTTCATGACAATGTGGTTACCAGTATCCTGCAGGGAGACATCATCGGCTAAATTGCCCGGTTAAAATATTGCCATTAACAAAAGTATTTTGCCGCATAAATTTATCGATTACCTTAAATAATAGATATCGCCCCCGAGAAGTTTGATCAAATGAACAGTTTGGGAATGGATAGCGTGAAAATGTGGTGGGACTGACAGAGGAAAAGGGAGATGAACTTAGGCATGTCCATTGCCATTAACATAATTTTTCACCTTATTTTACCTTAAAAAAATTTTTTTTTTGGGTTTGCTCTTAATTTCATTCTGTCACATTTCTGGGAATCAGTTTCGCCAAAAAAAAGGAGTTGTTTTGGTCTCAGGTAGGAAATGCCTGTCAACATCTATTTCGCAAGTATAATTAATTACTTGGTCGTTTTGTTTCCCTCTCACCTCGTTTTATATTGTCTGTGAATTCATTGCTTTGCTCATTTATACTTAAAATCTTTGGTCACTGAATTTCCCTGGTTAAATATTTGTGCATGCTTAATGGTGTGTTAATTTACAAGAGATTATCACCGATGCACTTATGTAGGTTATAAAATTCCGTACTTATTTAACATGTTTACACACTCAGACATCTTAATTTAGATAAATTACTGAAAAGGAAAAGAAGCACAACCTCTTTAAACTTGTTTTATCGATTTTATTCGTTGTTTTTTTTTTGTAAAGTAAATTCTGAGTTGCCATAGCAACTGTGAAACATTTGGCACAATTAATTATTATGTTAATTTTTCTAAAGGAATTTATGTGACTGGAAATCCGATTTCACGAGATATGTTAGTGTAGGAGCTGCCTTCTTTGTGCTTGGAAAAATGGTCATTTAAGAAAAAAGTGAAGTCCCTTTTCTCTCTAAAATAAAAGTCAGCTGGAAAAAAAACACATCGCCGGCTTACAGGGTTACCCGGGTAAAAAAAAAATGTTTTGTTAATCCTACAGTTGACTTCCCTTGACAAATCTGCATGAAGTCTTTGCCCAAAAGAGTAATTACCGTACCAAATTCTTTTTCTGAAAATACAAGCTACAAAAACCATCTTTTTTTTTTTTGGTCAGGTTGAAAACAAATTTGAGATTCCATAATCAGTCCAAAAGAATAATGGGACGTGGCAAACAAAAAATGTTCCCCTGAATTCTGAAGCACACGTAGAAAATGGTAGTTATAATCTCTTAAAGACCCAGTCGACGGTCCTATTCTGGTCTACCTAAATACGTTTGTTTAGATATGAACATCGCTCTAATCAGTCAATGAGGTATTTTCAGACGGGTCAGTTACACCACGTGATCTAGGGATTGCTAGGATATTTTGATAAATGACGAGTAGTCATACATAGGCAGAGCATGTAAACAAACCAACGTGTGAGCAAGACTTCCTAGGTCACGTGATGGAGCTGAAAATACCTAATTCGGAATGTCAGCTCGAAGACAGGTTGAAAACTGGCGAAACATCTTCCGTAAGGGTGTGAGAAAAGGACATGAATCCTTACAGAATTAGCCGTAAAAGGCATCATAAGTTACGAAAAAGTTTATAAAAGCAATTAATTCCATTTAGGCTGTAATTCTCTTTCACCCTATATAGCAGTAATGGTGATCTTTATGCAATATTCCATTTATTTATTTATTTTTTTTGTTTCTAATTTCGCGTGCCATTGATTTTTTTTTTTTTTATGCTTGCTTTACAGCGTTGAGTTTTCTTATACTGTATCTTCGTCCCATGTCATACAACTTGCTTTTACAACAATTTCGATTTTAATATAGTATACTTTATGTTAAAGATTGAAGAAATGGAGAGACCAAAAGCGCAGACTGAAAAGCGCACTTCTGAATACTGCACCACATTTTTGCAGGTACTGCATGCAAAACAGTGGATCAGCACATAGATTTCAGCATCGAGAACTCAGTGTTACTGCCTTGTTACCTTTTTTTTTTTCGATGAACTATAGTTTTCTTAGGAGGAACAAGCAGATAACTTTTTTTCAGATTCACTTGTAACTTTCCGACTTAATTTCATTTCCGAATATAATTACTAGATCTCATGCAAATAAAATTTATTAAATTTCTCTTTCACAATATGAACTACAGGTGACCGAAAATATACAATTTTTAAATGAAATCTCAGAACCTGTTCATTCTCACCTGTTGTCCCTGTTAACAGGTCCAGCAATGAATAAATATGTTAAGTTTATTTTAATTTGGGACACAATTATTGTTAACTTGTCAGCCTCGGATAAGCCGTACATTTCCACATAACGTTCAGTGTTTCATGGATGAATAACTGAAAGGCAATTCTCGTTCTACCACATTTTCTCCCCTTAAAAATTCCTGCCAGATGTCGAACTTCTTTACAGACGAAGATTAAAATATTCATTACAATGATGGGCGGTCAGAATAAAATCCAGGAAAAAGAATTTCTAGTCAGTTGACAGTGCCAAGGGAGGGGCTTCCAGTGACAATGATTGCATGTGTAAGAATGAGAGAAAAGTCATCGCGGAAATGTTCAGACACAAGTTTTTTATCACCATCTCCGAAGGACCTTTATCAAATTTTACCTGTCCTTCTAAGTCAGTTTTTCTTTATTGAATTATGTTTTTATATTCCCCCCCCCNCGCCCATGCACACATAAAGCCCCTTGAATTTTCTATCACAAAACTATATAAAAATAAGAACAGGTGATTTACGCAAAAAGGGTTACATTTTACAGTATGATGCTTAAACTCTTTTGTTTCTGTAAATCTGTGTGAGAAAATATCGTTTAAAAGGCACTGACTGCATGCATTAGCAACATCAAATTAAGGAGCTAGGAATCGAAGTTTCAAAATAGTACGAACATATAAGAACTGGAAAGGATGGTATGTAGAATTTTAAAAAATGAGCAGTTCCCCTGTGACTATAATAAATCGTTAAGTGATACTTCAGCCTCCACGCAAAAGGCAAACCATCGTGGTTAACTTTAAAGACTTTAAAAACAGAAATTAAATCTGGATATGTGACAGTGCACACAGACGGTGCAATGGGCAGGGTTTCCGGTGAAAAATTCTTGCGGAAATGTTCTGACACTATTTCTTATTAGTTGCTCAGACAGGGCTCTATCAAATTCTGCCATTTCGTATAAATCAGTTTTCCTTAACTGATGTGTACTGTTTTATATGTTTGTATTATAAATGTGATGTATGGCACTGTAAACCAATTTCTCCACGGGGTCAGTAAAAGTCCTGTTTTCGTGGGGTTTTTTTCCCCAAGTTTGATTTTTTTGTTGTTGTTGTTCAAAAGTGATGTGCGGCAGACACACGTATTTTTCGCTTTTTATTTTTTTGGCTTCTGAAAAATTTTGATTTTACCTCTTAAAGTACAGAAGATGCTAAAAATCCAGTGGGCAAGGCCTTCGAACGTGCAAATAAGGATGATACCTGTAAAATTTCATTGCAATCGATCCAGAAGTAAAAACTTGATACGTTTTTAGTGGTTAAAATATGAAGTTTTTGGGGAAATCGCATTTGAAGTTTTTTTGTTTTTTTTTTCTTAACGAAGTTGGAAAAACAATTTCATTCAGATTCTTTTTGCCTAATATGCGGGGGACCTTCCTTTTCAACTTTATTCTCTGTTATGACCTTTACTTGGGTATCTGCATTAATGTTATTCAACATATTATTTCGCTCTCCTTATTGTCACAAAGTGTCGATCACCCAAAGTATCGTTGGATGTAACAAATACTTCAGTCGAATTTTCTGTAAAGATGTGACGTAAACACAGACACGAATTGCTCATATTATCATTAACTTTAGCATTTGCGCTGACTTGTTTTATGTAATAAGGCCACTTAATACACGCCATCGATACCACTGTAAACCAGTACCACTTTGAGCGCATGTCCGTAATTGTATCGGCATTTTACGGCAGGAAAATACATCCGTATTTTCTTAAATCTTGATGTGTACCTCTGCGTAGTTTCTACAGCAGGAACCCAAGCAAAAAAATCTTTAGCAGTTTTTTTTTTTTCAACCTTAATTCACCGACTGGAATAACGCAGGCAAGAGCTTCGTTGAGTTAGAAATACTGATCACTGATCAGTCTGAGAACATAACTCAATATTGGCTGCAAATATTTTGTTCTATGGGGAGAAATGGCAAACTTCCACTCTTCCCGTGGTGGTTTTCTTAAACCTTGTTTATTTTGTAATGTTTTGATGGTTGTTATTCGCTGTGCCTTTGCAGTTTTCATTATCGACAAGCGTTACAGTGATACATCCTCTTCCTTCCCCTCCCCTCCCCTCCCCTTCCCCTGCGTACCAGCTGAACAGTATCTATTAAAACCCAGCAATATTGTATCAAATCATAATATGTATTTAAACAGCGCTTTCTGGACATGCTTTTACCCTACAGCAAGGGTAATGTTTCCCTGTATTTCCTTATCGACGGAGTATATTGTTGGCCATTCTATTAATCCTCACTATCTGGTTTCTAATCCTACGAGCAACAAGTTCAAACTGAACACTAAGAAACACGCACACACACACACACACACACACACACACACACACACACACACACACACACACACACACACACACACACACACACACACACACACACACAACCTGAAATGAAAGTGCGATAAACTGTCGTCAAACACTTTTCAAAACAGCCAGATTTCTGAAATCGTTGCGCTGTTATTAATGTAGTGCTTTTGGTGTATTGATATACGTATGCTGTAAAATAGCTAAAATGTGATTTTCTTTTCCCTCAGCAGGTGGAATCGTCTTCTAATTTTATAGATTTACACACAGGTTTTCCCTTCACCCTACGAAAAACCATTTTCCTCTTCTTTTGGGGAAAATCACTACGAGCGACAGCTAATTGTAAGCTAAGAATTTCGAATTAACCTTTAGATTTTGAATAACAGTAGAAATGAGAGTGCTTTTGCATTGCTTTTTTATGTTGATATTA
Source organism: Ellobium chinense (assembly GCA_033807755.1). Lineage (NCBI taxonomy): Eukaryota > Metazoa > Mollusca > Gastropoda > Ellobiida > Ellobiidae > Ellobium > Ellobium chinense. Next base: position 958,331 of record JAWQUT010000009.1, on the reverse strand, counting down.
ATTTAATAATGGTCGACCACCAGTTGCAAATATTTTTGTACAAAATGTGTACAGGCATTTTAATTTGTAGAAAATTACATCCAACTATAAGCTTGGTAGTTCTACCAATAATTTGCATTTGGGCTAAATTCGTGAAATACGACATTACAGTTAACGCCGACGAAATTGTATTGTGAAAGTACCACAAGACTACCGACTCGGCACTTTGCTTTGATTCAGTTTTTGTTCTCCTTTCCTTGCTCATCTCATCATTCAAATGGGGCGGTCAGAGCGAAGCTTTTGATTTATGAGGTGCATCCCCTGGTAACCATAACTCTTCTGTGTCTATGATTCTCAATCAGCGGTCTCCGCGCACGTCAAGTGTTAAGAATTTACCCGACCAAAATTAAGCCCGTGGTCGTGGTGGGGCTAAAGTGAGGTTAACTGATTTATTTATTTTTTTCGATCATTTGTTCTCATTTTCTGGTCTCTTAAAAAAAAAAAAAATCTTCCAGCGGCGATTTACTTTTGTCATTCCTTCTGATCCCCGCAAATGGCATTTTAATTGCTACGGGTTCATCTTCCACGTACAAAGAATGAATAAGACAATTTGGTTGATTCTAATAAATAGGAAGCTTCCATTAATGTGGCATTAAACGATATAAGAAAGGTAGACATTACAGAACATTTTTAGTTTGACTGTTAGTAGAATTACGTAAATAAAGACGTTAAGTAAAATGCATTAAAGTATACTTTTTAATAACCACTATCATTCCCTCTGTGGCGTTTTACGCCAAACTGACCTGCGATCTATCTGTCTGTTTTTTCGCTGGATGTAGTACAATTTCGTCGAAAAACACTGTCTCCAGTGTTCTTGTATCCTTTGTGTTTATTATTAAAAATTTACGTTCTACGTTAGTTTTTTTTCCAGTCGTATCGAGAAGCTGATTCGGTAGGAAACTTTGATCATGTGGCTGAAATCCCATTCTCATCTGTTCTGTCGATGTCTAAAGTTCTCCTTTTGCCTGAGCTGCTGGAGTGAAGAAGAACTCATACAGCTAATGAATTCTGCATTCACTTTTTGTTCCGAGAAGGATAAAAAGATTGATGTTTTCAGTTATTTTCCCATAAAACTAGAAACACTTCCAGTCATTCCTCAACAAGGCTGCCACAGTTGGTTTTGCAGATTCACGAAAACTATCCGAGTTCGTCTCCAAACATATTCATAAGAGGGTTTATTTTGAAAGCACGGATAGGGAAAGCCAATGCACGACTTGGAGTATGTTGAGCACGCCATGGGTTCTGTCAAACAAAGATTTTGTGTTGATGTTGGGCGCTAATTCTTTCATCATGGCCATTTCTCTAGACGAGTGCCAAAAACAGCAAGGAGCGATAGATGACTTGCTTTTGATAGTTTGTAGAGGGGCTGTAAAGAAAGTCGTACATCACGAGTGGCATAGAGCGGCCTGTCTTCTGCTGGAAGTAATGGAATTTTGGGATGAGTTTGGCAGTGAGAGTAGTTGTGGTGACAGTAGAGGAGCTACTCGCTGCTGTTGCTGCTGCTGCTGCTGCTGCTGCTGCTGCTGCTGCTGTTGCAGTTTCCATCATAGTTTCTGTTAGTTATCACCGTTGCTGTGTATGCTATTGTCATTAATGGACCCCCTTGTTGTGATTCAGCTGTGATTGCATGCACGCATTATTTGATATTGAGTTCTTAGGTACGGTGGACATAGTTTCTTGTCTGAACAGGGGGTGCGAAAATAGGCGGCAAGAGGTCCTCTAAAAATGTTGTTGATGATTATGCTTTGGTTAGTATCTTGATTACCGTGAACAAAGATGTGTATGGTTTTGCTAATGTCGTGCGAATGGCAGACCATGATGCTGGTGCTTGTAATAAATAAAGCCTTGCTGGTGATATAGTGTGGAAAATGGCATAACAAAGGAGTAACACATAAGGAACACAGTGGATATTTGGTGGGCATGAGATGGGTTATTGGGGGCGGGGGAGCTACGCATTGACGATAGAAAACACACAATAAATAAATGGAAGGCAGGTTGAGCTCTTTGCAAAACAACGGCATGCGAGGAACAGAACTATTTTGTTGACACCACGGCCTCATTCCACACCCATGCGTCTGCCTTGTTGTTACATTTAGTTGTTGTTGCTGGGCATTTTTACAGACTTTCATGCCTTATAATGACATTTGTTTTGACTGATTTTAATTCAAAGATGTAAAGACTGCATCGTAAAGAAAGCACGGAGGGAAGAAGGATCGGAAGGAGAAATGTAATAAAAGTAAGGGAGCATCACAGCTCCAGACATATGGTGCATGAGAACATAACTGTATTTCATTTCATCACTTATTTTTTTTTTTACGTTCTGTCAGTCTTTCAAAATTGCTTTTTGTAACTCGCTGTGTTAACCCTCTAGTGCCCAGCGTATCAGATCTGATACATTTCGTGGAACAAAGAAAAAGCAAACCAAGATCATCACCCCACCATAATAGTGTGAAGTCGCATGAGCGGGCATTAGCCTGGATATGAGACTTGTAAACCACATTATTATTATTATTATTGTTATTATTATCATTTTGATGCTTGTTCCAGCATAGTGGGTCTAGAAGTGATCCAAAAACTGGAGCTCGGACTTTTTGTGCCATTGTAAATAGGGCTGGGCACTAGAGGGTTAAGTTACCAAAACAGTGACGTCATACCGACAAAACAATATTTCCATTAGCTCTCTCCACCACTGGGTCCATCCCTCCACAAACTCCGTTGTCTAGTGTCTAAAAATAACTCTGTATGGCTCTTTCTAACATCTTCCTATCTCCAGACGCCGCAACTCAAACTTCTCTTTCCTTCTCCCTCCCTCTCTCTCTCTCTCTCTCTCCCTCTTCCGTTCTCTCTCTCTCTCTCTCCCTTTTCCGTTCTCTCTCTCTCCCTACGTCTCTCCCTTCCTCTCTCTCAATTTCTTTCTCCCTCTGTCTCTCTCTCTCTCTCTTTTCTCTCATTAAGTAGTAATTTTGGAAACTATAGACCGTCCATCGTCTGTCAGAGATTTCTCCATTGTCGAGCGCTCCAGACCCCCTACCCTCGCAGCCCCCCCTCAGGAGAGTGTTCAATCGCCGTCCATATGGATGAAATAAATCACCTGCTCACGCGGTCCGCCCACTAATCCACACACATGCAGGCACGCTACATCAAAGCAATCCTACACGTGTGGCTGAGGGTATCCTTTCCTCTGATTTATCGACATTTCCATGATTTTGGCGTGGCACTGTTTGCAATATCTTGGGGCGTCAAATAAGCAAACTGCGAGTTACATAGCTTTTGATTTTCACTACCATGGCCGTCCACCGCGTCAGAATTCATTTGGCCGTCCACCGCGTCAGAATTCATTTTGCCGTCCTAGCTTTGTGTAATACTAATAATCTTTGACTGGAAAAAGTTACAGTTGCCTCTTCCCCACTTCCGGTGATCTGAAACAAGAAACAAAATAAACAAAATTAAAGTCGTCCAAGCCAGACAGTCGTTCAATCACCCATGCGTGACAAATCAAGAAAAGTTTTTCTAGAAATGGGACTTTCGTAATATAATGTGGGCAAAACGTTAAAGATAGCATAAGTAAAAGATTGCCGTCCTTTATAAGCAAAATTAACCGCAGTAAAGCGTAATATCGGGTTTTGTTTTTTTTTTACAGATAACATGATGATGGGCACACTAGAGATGTTGCCTTGAATGCGAAAATATGAGCGAATGATTGGATGACGTAATCATTCGTGCAATTCTTCATGGATTTGGCTGAGACAGATCTAAATAGAAAACATGTGCAGCATAGTCATAACCTATGGGTATTGTCAGTGTTAGACGTGGATGTAGTCTGACCTCATTCTTTAGGCCGTCCACAGTTAGATATGAAGTTCAACCGACCGGTTGGAATTATGCAGTGACCCCACCGCAGGAGTGACCTCCGATTCGCTTCTCTTACTCAGTGTGTCTAACAAATGCACAAAATCCATTTGTTCCTGGCTATTCCCCTGGAAAAATTCATTCCTTTTCCCATTTTCCGCAGAGCATAGGAATCGTGGATGTTTATAGGTTGCTGCCCCGCAAGTAGCGTACCAGACTTGTCACATACGTGCTAATAGCTTCTCATCATTTCATCTGCCCGTAAGATGTCAGCAACATTACCTACTCTTATAGGTGGTTCCTTAGAGATGACTATTTCACTCTGATGATTTACAGTTAGTAGTTACCAAATAAAACAAGATTAAGCTTTTGTTGTTTACCAGTTTCGCCTGCAGCCCAAAGGGACGCAGCCGGTGATTATATGTAAGTCTACTGCTAAATGGCGCATGATCTACGGCATAACGACCTATAGATCCAGACTTTCTTAATGCTGGTTTTTCACGGTCGAAAATAATACACTCCCGTTGCTACTGTAAGCTGCTGCTAATGCGATACGCTGCTCCTGCTTTTGGACACTGTTGCTGCTTCTACTACTGCTGCTGCTGCTGCTGCTGCTGCTGCTGCTGCTGCCTACTTAATTACAGGCCCACACACTCTCACACACACACACACACACACACACACACACACACACACACACACACACACACACATTCGACCTGTTCAACAGAACTGAAATCAAAGGGATAATTTATATAAAAGACGTGTACAAGGCAGCCTTTCTCAGCTTACAGCTTTTCTCGTCTATGAACTATAGACTAGTATGATTTACAATTCGTGAGTCAACGTTTTTGCAAATATCTCTTAAATAGTTGGGCTTACAGGCGTCAAATTATGTATGGCCTCCTATCTCAATGTGTCTATTGAGAAAAGTATTTTTGGGGGGCACTACTGCACAAAAAACGAAAAAAAGTCCCTCTTAAAAGTACGTAAAATATGCTTTTTCCATTGGAGATCGATCAGGCTGCTATTTTGCAGTAGAGCCATAATCGCACAACACAACAATCTATGGCATATCTTTTGTTTACACACATACACGTACCGTATAGTTGCATATCACCTTTATTTGGAAAATCGGAATTTTACTACCTTTTTAGGCCTTTACATACTGAGCAGTATAATATATCTAACTTGGGCAGTAACGCCTTAACTTCATTTTTGGCTGCACTGCTTTCCGGTTGACAGTGTCGCGGCCCTATGATGATGGCGTCAAATCGCTGACACTGAATATTGTAAAATGCAACATGAGAGGGGTAAAATAAAGGAACGCTCCTTGCATCCATTTCCAGTCCCGTAAAACGGGCAAATATATATTCCACGGTATACGCTAATAATTCGAGGAAAGGAAACAAGAGAGCATGCCGAGCTGCAGCACAATAAGATGCAGAAAGAGTCAGCTCGATATGTATGATCTTGATGTAATTCAGTCGTTGTCATATCACTAGAAACCTCATCTTCATCTTCATCATCGTCGCCATCATCTTCTGAATTGGATAAATATTAGAAATACAGATGTTTCCTTACTCCGTTCTCATTCTGGTCGTTTGTCGCAATAGTCATGAGCTTTTGTCATCATCTCATCGTGTTCGTTTTCCTCGGTATGACATTTCAATCAAAAGTTCACATTCATAAACTAGACAAGCACCTAAAAAGTGCATACTTCCACCACAGGACAACATTGGGGAAGAGGATGTGAGGGCCTTGCGACCGGCCTTCCCAAGTAGTTCCAACTTTACACACCTAATACAATTCAGAGTGAACTTCCTTTTTATTTCAGACAGATCCGTCCTTTTCATCAAGTTACAGTCATGTTAGTTTGTAACTTTTCGAGTTATCTTGTTGGCACACCAAACAATCAATCAACCGAACTACACACATCAGAACTATTCCTCATAACAAACTTAATTACAGGCCGACTAAATGCTATAAATTAAGCTAATTGCATTTATCCAAAAGACGCCTGCCTTTAAAATGGGTGCGTGTCGTTTTGTAAACTTTCGCTAATTGTGCACGATTTTGCACACTGTGCCTAAACAAATAAGTGAGGCACTGTAAAACTACACACTATTGTTACACCCCCGTTTTCAGTTTTAATATACCTTTTTGAAGGAAAAAAAGTTTAATTTTCATACAGTGTTTGAAACAAATATGATATAGCGTAGACAGATTGAGACAGGAGGCCATACAAAAAATGACGCACGTAAAGTCAACCGTTTAAGAGATTTTTTAGTGTAGGTTTTCAGGACGGAGTTGGAACGCTTTTACCGGTGTTTTCAATGGGCCACAGCAGTCCAATATTTTTTGTGCTTTTTCATGGAGTCTAGAGCGATTATCTGTGGTGCGTTTTGGTGCTTTAGGTATCTAAATCGCGGTGTCTATTTGCGTCGCTTTGAAAAATGGGACCAGGTAGATCTGAGCTAACATCAGTAATTTGTCCTCTATGAAATTCACCTCCAGTGAAAGTCATCTCTGGTGATCCCATATGTAGGATAGTGTGTTTGGCTCGTTAAAATCTTTGTAAAGACGAACTAAATTAATTCCGTTCAATATTTAGTCCCGGTCAAACAATTCAGGTTGGCTGATATAGACATTAATTGCGCCCCTGCTTTAACCTCTCCTAATCTTGACTATCGCATGCTGTGACTATGGCTGATACAAGAATGTCCAGTATGTTTGCTTTCCCTCGTGCATTTTATGAATGCATTAATTGATACGTGTAGTGGTTTCCTGTCAGGCCTCATGTTAATAACATTTCAAGGAGTTCAAGCAACTTCCTTGACATCCGCAGCATAACGCTGCATGTTCAAGAAAGAGATAATCTTAACACTATTGCCCTTTTCAGGAATAATATATGTTACTTGTGTTCACATAGTTATTCAGTTCAGTTCAATTTCATTCGAACACAGGTTACATAGTAACACATCGGTGGTCAGACATTGATGATGCATGGCAAGTACATAGAAAGAACAACATAGCAGCATATATACTAAGCAAAGAAAAAAGGAAATGAAAATAAGGAATAAAATTCGACACAATAATATTCTTAAGTCTAGGTGATGTTGACATTGGGTATTATTGGGGAGGAAATGTTGCGCAATAAAATGATCGAAACTTCACGGCTTCAGGATGATTTTACAACAACTGGCCACAAACTACGAAAGCTGATTCTAAATAACAATAATCAGCGGGTGCGTTTGTTTTGATTGGAGAAGAGTTCATAGAGTTTTGGGATACTGGGGTGTAATATTTGTCTTCAGAAATCTGAGTCTTTCAGTTGTAAATTTTTCGCATTCAAATAAAATATGGAACTCATCTCCTAGGCCAAAATTGCATTGCCTGCATCGGTAGTTATACCATCTCACTGTCCCAGTTGGCAGACGACGTGTTCGTATACGGCTGATTGCTCTTCTTGAGGCATAGGACAAAATATCAAGAGGTAGTTACCAAATGAGAAAGTGCTTTTTATAACTACATCCTGCAAAATTTGGATATATTACTGATCTTATAGTCTTTCCTTTATTTTGCATAAGAAACTTGTAATAGATAACTGAGCAATGTGTGTTGTCCAAACTTCCCTAAAGCCAGGTTTCTGTAGTTCCCCAGCAATGAACGTTAACCATTTTTATCCGTAAGCTCCATCACTGTATAAAGATAGTAATAGAGTTTACAATATTTTACTGTATTTGGTGGGTTTCCCCAAAACAAGTCAATACCAAAAGGACAGGCATTTCTGAGTTATGTCAGTTGATACTGGGAAGACGCCATCTTCTCATAGGACCATAGGGGTTGAGGATTTTAAGCCTGGGATACGTTTCAAGAATTGAACTTTCGTCTAAGGTGAAGCTTTCATGCGTCCATAGATGCTATTCATAGGTGGGGATGGGCTTTACAAGAGAATTAAACAGATGGATTTGACAATTGATTGATAGACTGAGTTCCTTGGCTTTCTGTAAGATTGCGAATAACGCTCCCCTGCCGTATTTAATTGCACTACCGTAGCGGCTGTTATTAGTAAAAAACCACACCTAGGTATTTAAATAGTTCAACTGTTTCGAGAAATTTGTTATTAAGAATAAATACTTTCCCTCTGCGATCTCCCCCAATGAATATATTATTTTTATTCATAATAATGATTAGATCCAATCTGCGACAAAACTCTGAATAAATCTATAAAAGATACTGAAGATCATGTGGCTATATGAAATCATAGTGGTGTCGTCGGTGTACAGCAAGATTAACATGCCCAGAAACGTGACTGCACCGTCATTACTGAACAGTGGAACGCTCTTACAGTCTCTTCTAAACATCTCCTTCTCGAGGTCACTGAGGAAAAAAGAAATGCAGGATATTGTGTTTTGATTGGCATCGGACAAGTGAATATTTTTTTCGGCTTGGG
>JAWQUT010000009.1:928633-941451 GCA_033807755.1 Ellobium chinense | reverse complement strand
TTTGTTTGGGCGCATCATATGATGATGACGTCATTTATTCTAGAATTTCTACTGAAATTATTATAAAAGGCACGAGAGTGAGAGAGTTGAGAGAGTTGGCTGGTATGGTCTGTGCTTTGTGAATTACTTGAGAGTTGGCTGGTATGGTCTGCGCTTTGTAAATTATTTGCTGGTTACGCCTTGTTACCAGTAAAGAAGTATTCTGTTCCCTGCACAGCGTCTTGGTTTGTCAATTAAAGTAGCAACGTCAGTGGCGTTTCTAAGGAGAAGCTATCGTATTCAGTGCCTCTTCACTACACGCCAATACTGATTGACACTTGCTCGCTACAGGCTTACTTTCAATTAAAGAAATTAATTTCTCAGTCCAGTTGACATCAACATCATGTTTGATACGTTGTGAAGCTGAATGCAAGAGATGCAAACTTAATTAACCGATGCCGGAAGATGTGCAGTATGGGTGTAAACAAATAAGTGAACTGAGGTCAACCCAACAGTTTAGTCTTGGTGCGGTAGGTCTCTCTATTTTCCTACTAGCACAAAACAGTTGGCCGACAGTTTTGTTGGGTTCAGTTTGTGCCCCCGAACAACTGTTCACGACTAAATAGTTGGGTTGGGCTAGTGCGGTAGGCTCCTCTTATTTTCATTGATCACAACTCACCTTCCAACTCAGACAAAACAGTTGGCCAACTGTTTTGTCGTAGTGCAGTACTACCCTAAGGCGATCAAACCATCAAAGCACTCAGAAACTGAGGGTATTGTCGAATATAAATGTGGAGTATATTATAGTTTGTTTGCCATTGTTCATACAGAGGTGCGAATGTGATGAGGGTCTCACAATTTATGCCTAGTGAGTGTCATAAGTTGGTCTCATCTTTTACGGTAGCACCCAGTACGTGGCTGATGATAATGGAAAGGGTATGACGTCATCAATTCTGAGTACGGATCGTGTGTCCCAAGGTGACCATTTTCTCGGTGGCTTTATGGGTGTTATGACTCCCTGTCGGCTTTGCCAGAATCGACCCCCAATTAGGGTCTGAATAGAGAGAATCCGTTAAAACCAAACGCATGTCACATTTAAATTCACACAAGATGGTGGCGTGGCTAGAGTGGCTAATGGGGTGTTAAATTTCGAGTGCCTAATCAGTCTTTGAATTTTGCTTTGAGGTGTTTATGGTATTTGGCCGTTGGTGACGCATTCATGCTAACTATTCTGATAGAATTTCGATCATGTTTGTTAACAGTATTGCCTCTTGCCTATATTTGAGGTAATGTTTAATCTGTCAAATTATTTTTCTCCTCCTCCCTGCCAGAATTGAGCTGTGAGAAAATTTTCAGTATTGTAAGCAATAAAAATAACTTTATTAGCTCAGATTATACATAGTATACATATGAGCAAACGATATAGATAAACCATAGCAATTAGAATATGACGAGGCGAAAAGACACACACACAAATAAAATACAACAGAGGGCACGCACACACATTCAGGCTATTATTTTACACGAGACACTATTATCATAATAAATGCACATAAATTCTTCAACCTTTTTGATCCAGTAGTTCCAAACAAATCTCTATATTTCATCATATTTGGGTGTGTCTGAAATAATTTGATAAATACCTAATTCTTTCCTCTGCAAAATGAGTACGTCCAAATAAATAGTGGTATTCATTTCCTACATTTTTTTAACGTAATAGGCACAATCGGTCTTTATACTCGATATCATTAAATCCCCTGGTTTCTACTGGTAATCTATGATTGCCTATTCTAAATTTCATTAAGCTAAATGTATCTCTAGCACATAATATTTCAGAATAGCTTTTGCAACGCCATTCATTCTTCATATAGTTACTATGTTCAATACGTTTGCCCTGGTTTTCATAGCACTTCTGTATAGCCTGATTCTTGTCAAAATCTGCGTATTCGAAAAATGTATAAATCTTGTTGTGTAGTCCAGATATAGTACAAACTGCTCAATATAATTTAGCTTCTGATAATTTTCAAATCCACTGGTTTTCTATCATGCATATTTTTATGAACAATGTATGAAAGTTTGTCTTTCTTCCCAGCAATAAGTTTACCCCAAAATGAAATCATATTATAAGCCATCGTAAGCCTATGGTTATCTTTGATAGTGATGATTTTAGGCTAAACATCTTTTTAGAGATTTCTTTATAAAGAGAAGGGGAAGACCCGATTATTATGAGTTATTTCAAATGATATTATTGTTAACAGTCACCGTATAAGGAGAAACTCACAACCCGGAACCTCGTGTACTCGAAACCCCGCATTCTCACGCATTCTGCCTCGTTTATTTTATACAAAATTAAGTGCATTAATCTTGTACAGCACGAGTTCACTAGGTCCTGCGCCATACAAATCCGCCGAGGTTGGGTGGGGGAAGGGGGGAGGGAAGGGGGAGCGAGTTCGCCTTCTATTTTTTTTCGCGACTTTGGCGAAATTAAAATCCATTAATTCTCATACGTTAGAAACCCGATGGTTGTGTCCTCGCGATCAAAGAGTTTGTCGCCCATGGTATTAGTGGCAAAACTGTAACTGACTGCTATCGTGGCAGCCGGCCGGGTCTGTGAGCTCAAAGACATGCATGTAGATCCAGTGCACAGTCCTTGAGAAGAGTGGCTTAGTAATAACGGGCGTAGGGGGGGTGTGTAAGAGGTAAAACTCGTCTCCCTCCATCACCCACACACACGTTTTCGCTTTTTGAAGTATGCACCATCGTTATTTTCAGTCCTAATACAGGCCTTAACAGTATCGCGCGGTGGCGGTAGTCGGCGGTAGTCCGGATGGGGCATCCACCACATAAGCGGTAATTATAAGGCTTCAGAATTCCCGTATGGTCTCAAGACATAAAAAAGACAATGAAGCACTTTAAACACATAACTCTTGTAACCGACTCTGATTTTTAAATGTGTAGTTTAATTTAAATGCTCCTCCTCAGTGACTGAGTAAGGTTTTTGTACAATGAATGCCTGCGGAATATTATGGACCATTCTTGATGCTTCCAACTGCTGGATATTCACGATGTCATTCCTACCCCTCCCCTCTCTCCCTCACTTTGACGACAAACAATTTCGTCCCATAATGCTCATTGGTATCAAAATCGAGAGGAAAAGCTTGCCAATCCATCAGATCAATTCCTAGATCTCGGATGAAGACTATAGAGGCCCGATTATTGGCATTGCCACTGAGATGGCGAATCCAGAACTACATTGTTGTAAGACGTTGATATACCCGTTGCTAGTGACTTTCATTTGACCCCTTTTGTATTTGAAAACTATAAGAAGTAACATACTTTATTCAGTTGACTTCTTTTTTTGTGTGTAAATCTGAAATGCTAGGAAAGGATCCGACACATGATATATATTTTGTTCAAGAAAATATTCAGTACATATAAAAGAAATTTGGATGTTCGTTTTTTAAAGTGCTTCAAGATAATAACTAGACCCAGTAGAACACAGCCCTCCAACCAACCAATACACAAACATCTTACATGCCGTTAAGACATTTTATTTGAGAACTGAGGTGTCCAAGCGCTGTCCAAGGACGGGGGAGTGGAAGTGGGGGGAGGGCAGAGGAGATGAAAGGGTAGGAGGCGGTGGAGATGGGGGAGGCGGTGAATACAGCCACAAGTAAGAAACAGAATTTTTTCTAGATTCATTCGTTTGATATCCTGAAAAATAAAGTGGCGAGCTTTTTAGGGGCTCGCTTATCTGTAGCAAATCTGGGACTTGATTACTTTTCCTTACTTTTTTTGGGGGGGTCATCATGCCTAATTCAGTCGCTTACGAGCCACCCCCATAACTAGGGACACACCGCTTTGTAAAGCAACGCACTTGGCTGCAAAACTCTGCGCACCGCACATCATTCGGCCTGCGTTCGCCATATTGCACTGCAGCTTACTTACCGCAGAATGCTTCTTGAAAACAAAGGATTCGGGTGGTGGAATGCTTGTGATAACCTCCGTTCAAGGCGCAGATGGGCATCTCTAAATCCCAAACGGCTTAATTGAGACAACGAGATTACAGTCACTCCTTTCAATTTTAAGATATCTTGCAAAATTTGAGAGCCTGGCTGGAAACGATTTGGACTTTATATATCGGATAGACGCATCCAGCCAGCACACCAAAATATAGTTGTTCAGTTCCAGACCAGATCCAGCTTTGTTACAAAGTGTCATGCATACTGGCAACTTTTGTGCGAGACAGGACCTTTTGTTTCAATCTGCACCAAAACTTGTTTTCATTTTAGACTTGACTTCACCTTTTCTATCAAGTTTCATGAAACTGAACTGAAGCATTTTTAATCGTCATTGATGGCATAAAACTTTAAATATTTAAGGTGTGATACACTATCTTTTATTTCACAAAACCAAAAGCTAACTATTTCTTACTCTTTTCAAATCTTATTTATTCATCAAGTTTTTTACAAAGCAGCTGGTAACTTTTTGAGTCATCTTGTTCACACACAAACCGACAAACATCACAAACTCAAACGACAACATAACCTCATTGACAAAGATAATAGGAGAAAGGTTTATAAGACTCGTAACACTGAGCACTGAAACCTCAGACCTTTGGCTCCTTATGGTTTTTTTTGTTATTTTATTCCTTTGGATCCTTAAGTGAATTATGTTAGTCTACAAATTCTACAGTGATTTTGGGGTTTTGTGGGATTGTTTTTCTTTTTTGGGGGGGGTCCCATGGACATTAACGTACTTCCATTGCCCTAATTTTGTTAAGAACAAATTGAGCATTTTGGGGGGTGGGGGGTGGGGGGGGGTGATAGCCCAAAATATTTGAACAAATCCCTTTCAAAGACGGATACTTCTCCTTTCGACCAGGCCCCAATTTTTATTAAGCTGATTTTGACAGAGTCCCAACAGATACGCCCAACACATTTCATTTATATATATATGTATAATATATAGGCCCAAATTGTACATGACACGTTTAAATTGAATGCTTTATGTTGATCACACGTCATTTTATGTATTTCTACACCTTGATTTTGGCTGGCATGGGGGGCAAGAAATAGGGGGTTATAGCGGGTTATAGACAATCAGTGATTTGGCCTATTAGTAGATGCCAGAAACCTTCATGTTCTCCTATCTGGAGTGCACAAATTCTATCCCATATTCATTTCACGTTTTGGTGTGTGTTGTGAATCAGAGCAGTGGACTTTTGTCAGTATGTGTGCTTTAGAATGGGAGCGTGGGAAGGGGAGGGGGAGGAGGCGCTCATGAGCACTGTAATTAGGAAGTGACTGCATTAAAAATGTGAAACCTAGTAATGATTCTGATATGCAGCTACAATTATGATCACCATATAAATGTTTTTATCTGACACCAGCCAACAGCAATTACAAAAAAGTCCACATTACTTTCACTTTTAATTTCGACGCCAATAACACTATTGCTACAGACGTTTCAGCTTTCAATTAAGGTTTGAGAATCTTAGTTGGAAACTGAATAATACATTGTCAGATAGAGGTGCCTGTAGCTGTTGGAACTTCAATGACGTCATCATTTTTGCCACAGCCCTCTGCTGCTCGGGGAAGGGGAAAACTCTAGACGCAAGAGCAAATCTCGGTAACTCTAGCTCTCCTTATTGTGTCATATTACACACACCTACAATAACATTAACAGAACAATGTTCTTTCTTCGCGAAATAAGCTTGGTGGGCACCTCAGATAATTTTGAGAGAGAAAAAGTATGGAAAACAGAAATTGTTTTGAAACGTGCGAGTCCATCTCGAAGAACTTAGGTGGCCATTCCTTTAATGGTCCACTCGTGCAGTCAAGAGCATAGCGTCCATATAATATATGAAGCTGATATTACCAACATATTATCTGTTGTCTAATCCAATTTAATTAAACTTTATTGTTTTCCAAAATCTTAAAATATACCACCTGTAGGCCATTTGCAAGCAGTGATAATGCGATATTGTAATGTTTGATGGTTTTCTTTTGCGATAATCTGAGAGCCTATACACGGTCACACAAATTCAGCGCTCCCATAGCTACAACTCGATGCATCCAAAGGAAATCTAAAGAGAGAAACGTTTTGAAAGGTGGGCTAGAAAAAATTGCTTACCCGCCTTTCTGAGGGTGTTTTGTGTTTCTTTTTACACAAGATCATTTTCGTGCACCACTTCACAAGTTTATCTTGGCAGTTTACAGTGATAAGTGTAATGTGAAAATTCCAGTGTTGACATAGACATAGCAAGTATTTTATTTTCTTTACATGCTCATAAGCATTGATGGTTTCAGATAGTCAGCAATCGACATTAATTATTTATGTTTTAATAGAGGAAAGAAATACCTGATGCAACCAAAAAATAACAGCATAATATCAAATATGCAACACTCGGTAGCAACAAATAAGTTTGGTGAGCAAATCAAAAGATATGTCTACATCTCGCCCTTTTCCCACTATCCCCATCAAAAAACAAACAAGAGAACGAAAGGAAGTAAGTGCTATATTACCAAAAAATCATCCAAGCTATGCCCTTGCGTGAAGTTCTTTTCCATTACCATGTAGTGGCCGTCTTCTGTTCCTCAAAACTTCAACAACTCCAGTTCGAATTTTTTTTTTTTTTGCTGATTTCAAGAGCCCGATCGGCAATCGTTAGGTCATTGGTAATTTACCGGAGGCGATCAGAAGCAGAGAATATGAACAAGACGTCAAAGGCATTATAGTCGGTCCAAAGGTATACGGTTTTCGTTTTTTTTTCAATATCACTGGTTTGCTTTCATCAATCTTAATCACATTTTGTATCGCCTTTTCTCTAAACTTGCCGTGACTAAAGACTATTTTTTGACATTGATGAAGTTTGAAACTGAACAAGAGTTTTTCATAAAGTTGTATGGTCAGTAGTAGGTTCTTTATAGCTTCAAGGAGTGTGACGTGCGAACACAAAACTTTCCAATACGTAAACAAGCTGATTGTGGATAACTTTCAAGTGAGATGTTACACTGCATAGGTTTTAACGAATCGCTGACCAATCAGAAGACAATCAACCGAAAATGATAATTTGTGATCGTGGGCGAGTCCAGCTTTTCACTGAACATGACATTGCAAAGTTTGAGAATGGTCTGTTGTCCGAAAAAAGTCGCGTATTGTTGATGTAAACGATTTGCGTAGCTGGGCCTTCGGACTTTGAGCGCGATTCTAATAGACCGAGTGAATACTGTAGGTTACACAAGAGGTGTTTGGAATTTCAGTACATTCCAAAGCGAATGGTGATCCTAAGCTATGGAGGACAATGAAATCCTTCCGATGCCACCTATTCTATAGACATGACGTCGCAAAGGCGCGACGTTCTAACCTTATGACTTTTGTTTTTGTTTTGTTAAGACGTCTCATTTTGATATTTGATTCCTTTAGACTCCACTGGAATTGCCACTTCACAGAGATACTAACTATCCAAGCTCTGGACATCACAAGATACAAGTGCGGCCAGAAACATGCGACTCAGCTTCGGCCAAAGAATCACTGATCTCCATCCTACCTGTGAAAACACGGGTTTTATGGACGTCTTTGACAGGGTCTTCACAAGGTCATGTTAGAGGCCAGAACATTCATAAAATTAACGCTGAAATATTTGTGGACTAGTTAGTTCCTTGTCCTCAGCCCTCTCAAAATCCAACGGTCGTCATGGACAATGATTCCTACCACTCTGAGAAACACTTCAAAATTTCAGCATTATCTACCCTCATCTAGCACAAATGCTTGTGTGAAAAGCTTACGTCAGGAACATTTCATGTCTTCTTCGAGCGACTTAAAAAAGCTGAAGAGCATGCTTTAGTGAATAGATTCATAAAAAATAAATGCATTGACTGCGTCATTCGAGAACACGGCCCCGAGGTCCACAACCTCCCTCGTACCAGCTGACCTTAATCTTATGGAACTTATCTGGGCCCAGTTGAGGAGTGATGTTGCCCGTTCCAACACAGATTTAACAACATTTTTAACACTTTTAACAAATATCGCAGGACGATCGGATAATGTCCTAAAGGCATTTAATTACTATGAACTGGAAGCTCAAAAACAGAATCTTCACGTTTTGGATCCGCCTATTCGGTCGACCGGTTCTGATTAGTCAGTAATTTGATAAAATCGATGTAGTATAATACATCAGTTGAAATACGCATTGCATTTATCCACAAAACAAACATGTTTGCGTCAACTAAAGTTTCATGTTCGCACGTCATACTCCCTGAAGCTGTAAATAATCTAACGTTAACTATTTCATTGATTTTTAAAATATAACTTTATTATGCAAAATTTGTTTTATTTTAGACTCTATCAGTGTCAAAAATGGGTTCTAGTTAAGGCAGATTGAAAGATGAGGCAATGCAAAATTTGATTAAGACTAATCAAAGCAAACCGGCGATATTCAAAACCAAAACCAAAAAGAGATGAAAACCAAGTATTGGACCGACTATTATAATTTTCAAGGCGTCCTATTTTTATGCCTTATTTGGAAATACCAGTGGGGACAGGGGAGGCGGGGGAGCATTTTATTTGAAACTTTAGTGATGAGGCAACCACCCTCCCCCTCCTTTTTATTTTCAATAAAACATCTTTAATTCAGAATACGATAATACAAGGCAGGTTTTCAGCATAATTCGGAGATACAGAACTTGTCATATTATTCACTAGCTTTTCAGGAATAGGGTTTAGTATTTCGATTTATAGTGCGTTTTTCAGATTTAGTTTACTGACCAGTGATGGGTTAATGATTTTGATTATGATTTACATACAGTTCATGCATGCACTAATAATGCTGACAGGTTTAGGTCATATTCTCTCATTTAGTGTCTTTTTCAAAAGACATCTCTCCGCCATGCTGACGTAATTCAGGGAGCACTCTCTTATTCTAAAGTGTCAGTTATAACTTGCATGTCTGCTTATTGTCCAATTCTTGTGTCAGTGAGATCGTTTAGATACGAGACTGGTAAAAAAGAGGCCAGACAATACTTGACTTGTGGTAAGGGAAAAGAAACTGTCGATTACTGCCCAACCAGTTCTGAGTGGCCGCTGTTGGTGTCAGCGCTGACTGTTTGCCTCAAGCAATTTGAGTCTATGACAAAGAAGGTCGTCCTTCTCCTTCAGAGAGATATTAAGATATTTAAAGCCTGAACCTGACCTGCAGCGATCGATGGGCCCACCATTCCCCCGCCCCACTTCCATCCCTACTTGTAAGACATTTTTTCCCTAATAATGTAAGCTCTCTTTCCTTCATTTCCTTCTTCCGTCTGTCTTCTTCTTATCGGCCCTCTTTACTCTTTTCAAAAGACCAGTCATCCAATCATCCTACATTAAAATTTCAAGGGGCCCAATTTTAACGTCATCAAGGATCTGTCGGTTACAACCCCTGCAGGCCTATTGTTAGCACATCCCTGGTGGCCGCAGGACACTTAGCCATCCAGTTTCACAGTTTATGATCTGTCAGTTAATTGAAACTAGTCATTGATAGGTACGGCAAGCTGCCAGTAGCAGTCAACACAAGTGAACGCAACCACAGTTAGCAGGATCAATGTCAGTCAACACAAACATCATCAGAGAAAATATTGGTGGTCGCAACGGTGGATATAACTTATTCAGCTTCACACAGGCCTATTAGACTATGCCAAAAGCGTACCGATAGATTCTGAAAATATTAAGCCGCCAGGTACTGTCGTTAGTTCAATAATGATTAGAAGAACTTACGACAGTATTATTTCGGGGCGGTGATGGAGAAGAACTAGACTATAATCCGTACCAAAATTCGTGCCCTAAGAAATATCGTCATAACAAAGCCCCCTTACCTTTAATCCCCACCAAATTTTGCATGGCCTTTTAATTCATTTTGTCTTAGTTGACCATCATGTTTTGGCATCGCATGGCCGTTGGGGGATCATTAGTGAAAATCGATATCAAGTCATTTGGGGAACAAATCTAAGTATTACAGCAATTTCAAAACACGTCACAATCTAGACAAACCGCTTATGCGGCAAATGTTTAAATGAAACAGAGCGTTAGAACAGTACTGACATAAAAAACAAACAAACAAGCAAAACCACTGGTAAAATGGTAAATAAACACTCACCTAAGAAATCTGATTCTTGCAGCAACGAGATCAGACCTCTCCTTGACAAGTCTTCGCCCACTGCTGTTTGTGGTAAACCTATACGAGTATACAACCCAGTGTCTTCATAGCTTTATGGAGTGTTGTGTGCCGCAGCGGCAGGTCATAAGTATATTCCAGAGTCCTCCTCAACAGTTTTAATGTGATGTATACATTATCAGAGAAAAGTTTGAAAATGCTTCTTTGAATGATATCTAGATCGAAATTGTCCAAAATGCACTTCCGACTCTTCGTTATTCGCTTGGGCAGCTCACCCCACCTTCTCGAATTCCCGTTGCCACCGAGCGCTTATCCAAATCAAGCAACTTTGCTGTCCTGATCAGAGGATTTTGACACCAATAAGGACCCATTATCAGCTTCACGCTGGTGAAACTTGTAGGCTTTTAAAGCCATCTTCCTTGCGTTTCCTTTGTACGGTCTTGACATTTTGGCGGTTGCGGAAAACAGATGTTCTCTATTCTACGTCGCATCTGATAACGTAAGAATTTTTTCCCCACCTTTTGCATTTAGTTTTACTAACACAATGTTTTTACTTCGTAAAATGTATGATATTAAAGATTATAATGCAATTTAAAAAATTGCTTATGCGAGTTGTCTAGATGAGTTGTCTAAATTGAAACTTTTAGTACCTTTTGAGGTTTTTACATGCTGAGCAGTATATACCTATCAAAATGACTGTAACATTCGGATCTGTCCCGCGTATCACCCATTACCGATTTTTACTAATGATAAAGAAGAAAACTTCTTCCCCCAATAGTCATGCGATGCCAAAACCTGATGGTCAGCTAAGACAAAATAAATTAGGGAGCCATGCAAAATTTGGTGGAGATTAAAGGTAAGGGGGCTTTGTTATGACGATTTTTCTTAGGGCACGAATTTTGGTACGGATTATAAATTACCAGGATTTGTGGATTCAGATGTGCGCATTCATCGATAGTCCATGCAGTGTATAAGGTCTGCCACATATGCAGATTTGAGGTTTAACATGTTTAAGCCACTTAGTTTCCAGTAGTACTACAAGATATCGACCGTTGAAGAAAACAAAAAAAAAATCGGTTTCATTTCAGCGCGGCGGAACACGGGATCACTTTTTTTGAGTGTGTGTGTATGGGNGGGGGGGGGGGGGGGGGGGGGGGGAGGAGGGGGATGGAGAAGAGGGAAGGAGGCTCTTTTTCAGATTTATTATATTATGTCACTTATTTACTTGTATTGAGGCTATATCTATTTTTTCTGCGGGAGAACACATCAAACTGTTCGGCTGTCATCAGCTTTGTGATTCTGTCTGTGGCCTGTAAAATCAGTCATATATGACTTACAAAGTGTAACCAATGAAACAGTATTTTCTTTATGAGGTATTAATATTATAATGAATTATTTGTATTCGTGAACAGTCAGCTGATCGTAGATAATTACAGATAAACATTAGAAATGCAGAGTCATTAAACTATCGCGGCAAAACTACATAGGACGGATTATCAACAGGCCCAGTATTGTGAAGTAAAGTTTAAAGAAGATGAAGAACAATTCAAACTAACAATCATGCTATAATGTTATCATTCACATGTTGTTTTTTTTTGTTTGATCTGAAGAGAAACTGTTTTGTTTTGGTGGACTGAATTGTCAACAAAGACGACGTTTCCCGTCTACATTCAGATGCCTCACCGTTGTGAGAAGGGGCAATACATGATATCAAATGATACAAATTTTTTTATCAAATAATACAACAGTGCGATCCAGAATTCGTGAGCCAACATTTTTGCAAATATCTATTAAACGGTTGAACTTACAGACGTCACATTTTGTATGGCTTCCTATCTCAATTGGTATACTGAGAAAAGTATTTTTGGGGCACTACTGCACAAGAAATGAAAAATTTTCCTTCTTAAAACTATATAAAATGTGCTCATTTCATTGGACATCGACCAGGCTGCTATTTTACAGTAAAGCCATAATCGTCACAACACAACAGACTCAACAGTCTATGTGTCTTCTGTTTACACACATACAAGTGCCGTATAGTTGCACATCACCTTATCTGAAAAATTGAAACTTTTAGTACCTTTTTAGGTTTTTACATGCTGAGCAGTATATACCTAACGTTGAACATGAACGTTTTTATTTATTTTGGGCTGCACTGCATTCCGGTTGACAAAGTCGCGGCCGTATGATGATGGCGTGAAATTTCTGATACTGAACATTGAAAAATCCAACAAGGAAGAGGCAAAATAAGGGATCGCTCCTTGCATCCATTTCCAGATCCGTAAAACAGGCAATTACATTTTTCCGGGGTACCCGCTTACACAGTTCGATGACAGAAAAAAAAAGAGAAGCCGAGCTGCAACACCACTAGAGGCAGTAACAGTTAGCTCGATGCCATTGATCCTGATGTCATTCAGCAGTTGTCCACTTGATATTGATATCTTATTTTCATCATCATCGTAGTCATCATCGCCTTCTGAATTGGATAAATAATAAAAATACAGTTGTTTCCTTAGTCCGTTCTCGTTCTGGTCGATTATCGGAATAGTCACGGTTATTGCTATAGTCATCATCTCATCGCGTTAGTTTTCAGTATGTTATTTCAATCAAAAGTTCACATTCATTAACTAGACAGGCACCTCCAGAGTGCATACTTCCACCACAGGACAAATTGGTAAGGAAGATT